>JAXBDA010005320.1:0-25003 GCA_036023075.1 Gaultheria prostrata
TATTGTAATGGCTATCCATTCTAGGTACTTATGGTCTCAAATTATTGTATTGCCTTCCGTATGAATTTTTTTTCTTTCTCAAGTATCGTTCACTATGTAAAAAAGATAGAGGGCCCATTTTTTTTTTTCTTTTAAAAAGTTCGCTTTAAGCCTCATAAAACTCAGAGCCGGCCCTGGCTTTTTGGAGACTTTTTTGAACAAAATTTAGTTTGGACCTTTTGTTACCCTTCAGGCGCTTGAAGGGATGCTTCAGGTGTCTGCTTAAAACTTCTCTTAGCCTCTGTTGAGCCTCTGACTCTGATAGAAAGAGGGTAATGGCTCACTGTTTCACAAAAATCAGGTTTGAAACCTTTGTTTATTGGTCTATTTAAGTCATTTGGATACTATCGGCAAAATTAGCTTTTAATAGAAAAATTGCTTAAGATCTCACCATGGTCCCCCATCCAAGATCTTGATTATTGATCGAGCAGCCTGAGTCGCATTTAGTTGAATCCTGTTAATGCCATCAGAAGAAACAGATAATGTTGCAGCAGCAGCTATAGCAGATCTGAACACAACGCATTTTTTCTGTTTTTGACGACCCTTCTTCTAAGATTTAGGAAATCCAACTTTTCTTTAATCCTTTTCTGCTTCCATTTTCCTTTCCCAATATTTTCCATAGCATCAGTTGGATTGAGATCCACAACTAACTGGATACCCACAACATCTTTCTCATTAAAAAATTCCACTTTGAAAAGATTCTGGAAAATCCTAGATCGCCTAGGTTTATAGATTTGCTAGGTTTTAACCCTCAATTAAAATAATTTACCAATTAATAAAATCAATTAATCAAGATAAAGAACGCAATCAAACACACAATGCCAAGATATACGTGGAAAACCCCTAAATGGGGAAAAAACCACGGGAATGAATCAAACACTATAAAACGTTGTGCGGTTACAAGTAATCTTACCCTACGATTCTGAATCCTCACAAATCGTCCTAAGAACTACTTGCCGAATCCACGTTCACCACACTCAATGCTTGACCGCCGCTGCCTTGAATCCACAAGCCTTCCACTAGCCTTTGGAAATCCACCAAAAGCCAACTCAAATAGTTTAATCAAAGTTTATAAAAAACTTCTTGGAGTTATGCTTGTTGCTCAATGATCCATCGATCTTCTTTTTACTCCAAGATTCTGGCCAAAGACCCTCTTCAATATTTTCTGAGATTAAGAGGAGTTCTGAAGCAGCTCTATCATATGTGGTGATTAATAAACCATAACAGACCACTTATTTATAAGCTGCTGAAAAACAGACATGCAAGTTGCTTGAGCAACTTCCGTAGCCTATCGAGCACTTTCCTGAATTAAAGTTTCCAAGTATCAAATCCTTGATTTCCTGAATTAACTTTGCCATATATTGCAATCCCTTAATTTCCATGATCTTCTTCCTTTATTGAAGTTGCTAAATATTGAAACCCGTGATTGCCTTGATCTACTTTGATTTTCTTCCACCTAAAAACTCAATCTTTCAATTACACAATAATGATTTTCTTCCACTTCCTAAACAGACACTCTAGAAATAAAAAATAAATAAAATACAACTCGATAAATGGGGATACAAATAAATGTGTGTTTTGTCGTGAAATTTGCCAACACAGACAGACTGTAGCCTACGGTCCTAACAGATTCCAAAAGCCTTGATCTAATTCCACCACCTCCTTATCCTTGTTGGTAACAGCGAAAATGGCATCCTCTACTTCGAATGAATTAAAAAACTCGCAGTCCGCAACAAGTCCATCTGTAGAATCTGGTTGTCTCATATCATCAATATTACCCACACCAATAGCCATCGAGCAATCCACTTCCTCCTGTTTCACCCACCATTGAAGCACTAATGGAAGGTGTTTCCAAATTTTAATATCGAAGTGATCATCACAAACTGGAAAAGCGTTGTTCGAAATTCTTTTTTTATCTTCTAATGAATCATCAGAGTCAAACAACATTTTGGAAAGAAAATAAAAACCTTTCGTGTATAATATTTAAGAAAGTTTCATACCCATTTAAAGAAGAAAATTACACTAAAATTGGAACAACTTTAACTAATTCACACAAAAAATTATGCACGAAAATTACCATTGTGTTTTTTCACAAATTATCTACGGCCTAACAAACACAGATGAAACATGGATGATATCTTAGACATAATGTGCGTAAACGGACCCAATAACCTGATATACTATATAAAAATGGATGAAACTTTAACTGGTGGAGTTAGGTTCAATTTACGCTCATTCACATCCAAAATTTGAACCACCTTTTCGACACTCCTTGTCGTTTATGACAATTAGCAATTTCATAATCATCACCCTCACCATTTGATCATGAGAAGTCAATGCACTCCACCAATTCACATGTGCCGAAGGTATTAGGTTCTTTTACTTATCTAAATTAACAACATTTAACCTATTTTAACGGCAAGAGAGGTGCTAAGGGAGCCCTTCGTTGTGGTATGATTAATATATAAATGGGTTGATTTTTCAATCAAAAAAAAAAAACGGCACGAGAGGTGCACGTATATTTGTTTTCACTGTACGACAAGTGACAATAATCCGGAGAGGAGGTCAGTATATTTATCGGAACAAATTGCAATAATTTATCCTTAAAGCATTCCCAATGGCGGGAGCCAAAATGGCAGCCGAAGCCATATTTGGCTCCCATGTCAAAAAACCGAGCTCTGAGAGCCATTTTGAAAGCCAAAAAAACTGTCTGGGCTATTACCGTTGGCAAATTTGGTCATGAAAATGTCTTGGGCCACTTGTGCCACATCAGATCTTGCACAAATTTCAGCTGCCAAAAAATCAAATCAGAACAATTGAACTCCACAGATAACTTTATTTTTTAAGGTCTTAGCATCGAAACATCTTAGGTACTATTAGCTTTTTTGGGGATACTCCATATGGATCTTTACTCTTGATTTAAATGGAGTCTCCATTGATTGAAGGTGGATTACTCTCCCGGCATTTGTCGAGGTACCCATAAGCTCGCATAAACACTTGGGTGTAAAAAAAAAAAAAACAAATTATAGTACAAATTAAAAAAATGAAACCATGGCATTTTAAAACAAACTATGCAGTCTACTACTCCCTCCGTCCCTATTTTATGGTCCCTTTTGGGGATTCCAACTAAATAAGGGAACAAAATCATTGCATTTTTCAAAATCTATTTTTCTCATTTTACCCTTCAATCAATACATTTTTTTATTTTTTTAGTAGTACTAATTTCAAAAGGAGGGATAAAAGAGAGAATTCACTACATATTGCCCATTTAGTTTTGAAATGAGACAATTTTTTTGGGACAACAAAAAGTGCAAATTGAGACTATAAAATGGGGACGAAGGGAGTAGTTTTTTATTTTTTGTGCCTGCCTGTGTAGTGTGTACTCTCTCCCCTATAAAACCCCTAGAAACGTGAACCAAACAAACGTACGTATACCTTCCTGTCAAACCGCATTTGGGATGGTGACAAGCATGGGGTCTGAAACTAATGGTCTCCAGCGAGCCATCCTACAAGCCGCCATACCACCATCACCGGAACCACCGTCCACCACCGCCCATTCATCGAGGTCCGAGTTAGAAAATGTATTGTCAGACACCCAACTACCAGTCTTCAAGCGATTCCAGCAGGCCAGCAAGCTTGAGTTGAAGCTCCTATTACGCTTGGCCGGGCCGGCCGTGATGATGTACTTGATTAACAACGCCTTGTCGATGGCCACTCGGATTTACTGCGGCCACATCGGTAATCTCGAGTTTGCCGCCGCTTCCCTCGGCAACAGCGGCATCCAGTTGTTTGCCTACGGCCTCATGGTACGTACTCATCTAGTCATCTGTCTATAATATTCTCATTGTTTCCTATTAGATTGTTAACCACATACTCATCTAAAAACTAAGTTGTTAGAGAGAGAGCCGCTTCTCTCGGCAACAACAGCATGATAAAGTTGTTTGCCTACGGCCTCATGGTACGTACTCATATGTCTATAATATAGTCATTAGTCACTATTAACTACAAACTCATCTAAAAGCTAAGCGCAGAGAGAGACAATTTTATTACTATTATTAACACACCTTTCTCAATAAGCAAACTAAAAACTTGTAGGTTTTAGGGGGTGTTCCGCTAAGGTAGTTTATTGGTTTTTTGACTTTTCACAGCTTTTTATGTGATGTATTGTGAGAGAGTGACTGTCTCGATTTTAGGAATAAACTGATTTTTTGGTTTTTTTTAGTTAGTGGAACAGTTAATAATTCAATAAGCGGTGAAGTTCGAACATATGATCTGTTGCATGCTCTGATACCATATTAGATATTTAGTAACTATCAACTATTATAAACAATGATATGATTTTATTTTGTAATTTTTTGTAAACAAATTTGAGTTTTCCAATTCGTCGTAGCGACCACAAATAAAAAGTGAAGGATATGAATCAAAGATGAAAAATTCGAAAAGATTGTTTTTTGTTTTTTTAGTGAATTATTTCTAGATTTCTATCACGACAAATTGAAAAATTGGAAAACTTGACGCGAATATTTCTTTGAAGGTTAAAAAAAAAAAAAAAGGTTATAGGATATATCATGTCTCAAAAATAATTAAACTCGTCATTATACATGAAAAAGATAAAAGAAAATCTATTCCGACTATGTCTAATAAAACTCCAATAATCATTTTCTGTAATTTTTTCTTAGAATCATTCAGGTATTGGACGTACAGCACTATACGTACAGATTTCTTAGTACAGATATCGTGCAAATGAGTTGATTTTCACTCCAAATCCCAAACAGATGATCAGTGCTATTCATATTTTTCAAAACAACGTTTAATTTTATTTTGTAAAAAAAAAGCTAGATCAAATATTGATAAACATAAATTTAAAAAATATGAACAATTCCGATCATTCACGTGAGTCCAAGAATGAATCCAAATCAACTGATGAGTACAACTTTTTATACAAAAGAAATCTATTTTGATCATTGTGATAGTTACATAGATTTATTTCCCGAATAAAACCAAAACAGTTCGAGAAAGTCAATTTGAAGTCGCCTCCTTGAAGAGTACGTACAATGATTGGTCACATCATTATATAGGATTTCAATTCTCAAGTTTCCAGAAAATCCAAGACTATATCCCACTTTGGAATAAAATTAAGGAAAATGCAAACGTGTGCTCGTTAAGGCTGAAAAAATATATTGAAATGTGTGAAAAATGTATATAAATATATGAAAATATATTGGACAATATAAAAGATGTATTAGAATATGTGTTATACATTGGACATACGTTAACAAGACCATAAAATTAAAAATCCCTTTATTCCTAAGGGACGATGTCTCAATCTGATGACCTCCACCACAGACCTTGCCACCTACCATTCTTCAAAGCCAGGGTCCAGGCCAGCTGTGAGGACCGGCGATGATGATGTAGTAGACTATAATTCACGGCAGAGTAATTATTCAACGATCTTGGATTCTTGGGGCACGGTGTCACAACATTCTTCGCCAATATTTTTGTGAGATTTAAATTGAGATTTATAAAATGATTTATTGGTTCTTCTCAACGAGACGAATCTAAAGAGTATAAAATTATAGTCAAAAGTAATTTTTTTTGAATAAAACCAAAAATACGTGGTTTATTGGTTTAATTTTGGCTTTATTCAAACAATAATTAATTTTCACTATAATTTCATATTTGTTAGATTCGTCTCGTCCAGAGGAACCAATAAACCACGAAAATTTGATGCAAAATTAACATTTGCAAAAAAAATTTAAATAAAGACAAAACGAATAAACCAAAAAACCTGTTTATGTTTATGTTTATTTGCCAAATGAGGAATGTTTGGTGGCACGTGGTAGTGCCCGAAGAACATGAAATGACTTTTTTCTTGGGATATCACTATGTGCACTGTAATATTGCAAGCAACCCGGGTAATCTCGAGTTCAAAAAAGATTTTAATGAGTATTTTTGAATGATAAATAAAAGTTTGAAAAGCTAATAAAGTAGATGCTAATGAGTTCATTTAATTCATAAAAAGAGTTTAAATTTTTTCTCAAAACTATAGTATTATTTTTTATTTATTGTTTTGCGAGCCGAACTAGTATCATTTTAGAACGGACGAAGTAGTTTTTAAAATTTAAAATGACAATTTCTCACATGAAACTAGCACTAAGCAAATACGGAATTGATCATCTCCGGTCCTTTTAAGTTTTAAGGGACTGCAATACAATTTGTAGTAAGGTTACACGATATATTTTAATGAAAGTTAGGTCGTGTGTGATAAGAAATTGTTGTACGAAATTGTCATTGTGTGCTCAATAGTAAAAATTGTCGGATATCTCTGTCTTGGATTGTGCACATTAGGTACGTTTCGTGGTGCTCAATTGCATCTGATGTCGCAGTTCAAAACTAAAAATTGGCATCTGATGTGCCGGCAAATATAGTTGAGATGCTTTCTCGTGATGTGATGGCTTTCATCTCGGTCCCCTTTAATCTTTGTAATATTTTTTCAAAGATTAATAAACTATTTTTTGTCATTTAAAAAAAGAAATATCTAAGTAAAAAAGCGCCAAAAAAAAGGAATCGCCAAAAAAAAGGAATCCGGGGGGGGGGGGGGGGGGGGGGGGGTGTTGTGCGCCGTGCTGTGCAGCAAACCACATCGTTTTGGTTGATTTTTGGGCACACCTCTGAAGCTTCCAAGTGCCTTGTTTGGAGAGGTAATTTTGGAGTTCAATTTTAAGGATTTAGGCTCTTTAAGGTAGGGTATAGAGATTTTAGGCACTTGTATTTAAGCACTTCGGGTTTGGACACTTTTGTAGTGGCCCTGTTTGGAGAGTTAATTTCGGGGTTCAATTTTAGAGGATTTAAGCTTTTTGGGGTAGGGTATAGTAGGTTTAGGTACTTGGATTTAGACACTTTGGGCTTAGTGTTTACTAAACACGTCTTTAGAAAGCGTGTTTGTTAAACACGTTTTCAAGCTAGATTATGATTAATTTAATTTTTGGATTAATCCATCTTAACCCACCCTGAAAGCGTGAAACATAATCAAATTTTTAAGAAAACATGTTTACTAACGACGTTTTCACGTATTTTGAAAATAAAGTTAAAAAACACATATTTTTTGTAATAATTTTTAAAAAAAAATGCAAATCTTTTAATGAGCTGAATGAGTGGGCCTCCGGGCCATATATCCAACATTTCACGAGCTGAATTAAATACAATATTTTTGTATTTAATTCACACTTTAGTATGCCGGAATGTAGGACAATATTATTCTCATGGCTAATAATCATTCTAAGCGATTATTCATTTATTCATTATGAGTCTCGTTGAATAAACTCCCAATTTGCTTGTATGTTACATCAAATCTCTAAATTAATTTATTCATTCATTAGTCTCGTTGAATAAACTCCAAGTTTGCCCGGATGTTATAGCAAATATGCCGGCAAATGATTGTCGTGTGGTCGAGTGCCAATAAAGTTGGGATGCTTGCTTGTGATGTGATGGCTTTCATCTCGGCCCCATTTAATTTTTATAATCCGTTTTCAAAGATTAATTAAGTATTTTTTGCCATTCAAAAAAAATTATCTAAGTAAAAAAGCGCCAAAAAAAGGAATCCGGGGTGGGTGTTGTGCGTCCTGCTGTGCTTCAAACCACATTGTTTTGGTTGATTTTTGGGCACACCTATGAAGCTTCCAAAAGCCTTGTTTGGAGAGGTAATTTTGGAGGTCAATTTTAAGGATTTAGGCTCTTTTAAGGTAGGGTATAGAGATTTTAGGCACTTGGAGTTAAGCACTTCAGGTTTAGACACTTTTGTAGTTGCCTTTTTGGAGAGTTAATTTCGGGGTTCATTTTAGAGGATTTAGGCTCTTGTAGGTAGGGTATAGTAGGTTTAGGCACTTGGATTTAGACACTTTGGGCTTAGTGTTTAGGCACTTTGTAGTGATTTTTTCTTCCTCCAAACAAAGCCCTTGGAAACTTCAGAGGTGTGCCCAAAAATCAAGTAAAACGACGTAGTTTTGTTAGACAACATGACACACGTACAACACTTACCGCACACCACCCCGGATCCCAAAAAAAGGGCTATGTGCTTACCTTACCCTAAAAGTGTGATCTTTTTGTGATGTAGATGAAACTGGTACAAAAAAGAGTTTTCTTTTTCAAAATAAAGGAGGAATTAGAAAACAATCAGTAATTGAGCCTTTATAGGGATCTGAAATATTATAAAGAAATTGAGCAATTCCAATTATTTATTTGAGACCCGAGGTATACCACCCAATAGGATGTGAGCGAGAGGTTTTGAGAGTAGACTTATTGATTAAAAAAAGGCACAATAAAGAAAGCTATTCTTTTTTTTTTGGTTAATCGAAAATATAATAAAACTAATAAAAAATTTTATTCAAAAACAACACGTTTTTCAAAGTTGACTAACTTTATGGGCGTAGAGATAAACGTATAGCGAGGGAGTCTGTGCCACATTACAATAGTGCTCCAGCGACGTTTTTCACATTGCACATTAGGCAGAAAATTCACAAAATGTTTGGTACTCATCCACTATTTACATATCTCAAAAAATTACCTATATTTTTTAAGATGTAATGAATTATATATGTAATATGGATCTTGTTTAATAAATTTTTTTTAGTTTTATTAAATAAAAATTTTCAAATCGTAAAAAGTAGTATAAATTATCCAATAAAGATGATTTTTTAATTGTTGTAAATAGTTTTTTTTGGCCAAACATTTTGGGACAGAGGGAGTATTATTATTGAATAAAAAATTTGATCCAATTTTTAAAAATTAGTAGTAATTATTCTAGGTCTTAGGGCATAATTCTTTCAGAGTTCTGGCACCGTCACGTGATGCCCCAACACCCTTATATGTAACACATTGTACATTGGACACCATGCGGCGTAATAATTGGTCATGCATAAAACCCAAGAATTCGACCAGCCATCCTTGTTGTACTCAATCCCCTTAAAGAAAGATGGTGACAAACGTCGAGACTCAAACAGATGATGAGCTCCACGAACCAATCTTACACCCCACTCCACTGCCACTGCCACCACCACCACCACCGTCGACCACCGTATACCAACCAAGCTCTGAACTAGAAAGAGTGCTCTCAGACACCCAACTACCGTTCTTCAAGCGGCTGCAGCAGGCGAGCTGGATTGAGTTAAAGGTCCTATTCCGCCTTGCCGGACCGGCTGTGATGGTGTACTTGATTAACAACTCCATGTCTGTGTCCACCCGGATTTTCTGCGGCCACCTTGGCAATCTGGAGCTCGCCGCCGCCTCTCTCGGCAACCAGGGCATCCAATTGTTTGTATACGGCCTCATGGTATGTACTGAAATTTTATGTCTGAGTCACGAAAAGTGCTACAATACACACATGCCAGCGTTTCAAATAAAGACCGATAAGAATCATCTGTTACTAAATTTCGGACCTTCGATACTGTTATTTGCCTACGTAGCACCTGATACTATCTTGTATCGGATGTATATAGACATAGAAATACTTATATTTGCATACATATAGGCATAGAAATACTTATTTTGGGGGCGTCCTTATACAATATTACTAATTACGTGGAATCTTTGTTTGAGAAATCAAACAGAATTTGGAGCACTCTTTCAAGCAGGTTGAACAAAATTGCACTCAATTAAACCCGTAGAAGGATAACGATCGATGTCGATATTAAGCGTTCCATTCGCGACCACATAAATTGTAGCGCTCTGCACTGCTTTGATTAGTAGTTGGAAAGTTTTGAGATGTGTGAAGATTTTAAATGCATCAACTGATTTATCAAACCTGTTCACAAGATGCCAAATTCTCGGGGCAAGTTTCCCAAAAGATTTTATAGGAAATCACATTTAATCAACGTATTGATTTTATGAAATTTTCCATTTTAGCACGCACATTCTATGGGTAGTTTTCCGTTTCTGTTAATTTTTTTTTTCTTTTTTTTTGTCTCCAGACTAATTGTAACAGATAAGTTGTTTAGCGGAAAATACGGGGCAAAAGTAAAATATCATTTAGCGAAAACAATTTATCGGTTACAATTAGTCTGGAGATAAAAAATAAATTAGGGGATTAATTCTATGATATTAGGGGATTAATCCAGACTTGCTTTGTAATCATTGAAAATACGGGCCGGCTTTAGTCAATTTTAGACATTAGGGGAGAATCACCCTCATATCTAAATTAGAATTTATGATAATTTTCTTTTATGGAAAAGATAAGTACTGTATATTAAGATTGCTGAACACGAAATTTAAAAAAAAAATGACGCATGCAAAAGTAATTCCCTTATATATAAATGACATGGAGGCTTATAAAAGAGAGGCCAATCAATTTTGGTGTTTGGTCAATTGCCACTTGTTGCCAATTTTGCCCTCCAATTGGAAATTGCCCCATTGGTTTTCTTGTAATTATGCCATAATGCTATGCCCTTTTGGTCTTTTGGCTATGTATGGCTAAATTACGCATTTGAGTCCCTGGAGTTTGTTGCTTTACGGATTTGAGTCCCTAGAGTTTGTTGTTTACGCATTTGAGTCCCTAGAGTTTGTAAACCAAAATACACACGGGCATCACACTCATGCAACGCAGGAAACCGTTAAACTAGTATAAATGATAAATGCATAAATCTAGAAGATTTGTTTTCTAATGACGTAGCCTCTCTCTCCTCGAATCATACTGTATTTGGATTAAGTGGTTGTGTTTAGTTTACAAGTAAAATGTGGATGCAACCGATCGAAAGAAAAGCATTCGCGGACGCGGTTCGGAAGCGGGGGCCCTGTAGTGAGGTAGCTCATTACAGAGTTGTAGTGAGGTCAATCGGGCCATCCATCTCGACACCGACCACTCGGATTTAATCCGAACTCTAAATGCTCCGAGTTGTTCATTGTTTGAATTAAATTCTGAATGTTTATTGTCGAGATGGACCACCGGATTGTAATGAGCCCCTCACTACAGAGACCCTAGACGCGGTTCGTATCTATTTGGAAGCCTCTTATACCGGAATGCATAAGGTTAAAGGTCAAGTCACTATCATCTACTAACATCTAACATTTCTTGCATGTACTTTAAAAAAAAAAAGGCTTTTGTATGCATAACAAATTGTTTGCAACTTTTTGGAGTATCTTTCTTCTCTTTGGTCCACAATTTTTTATTTTATTTTATTTTATTTTTTTGTATTTCAAAATCCGGTCACTAAAATTTCGATTCACTACGTAATTGATTGTGATAAGTTATTTCAATAATAAGGTTGAAATAGGATTTTGATTCAATGCATAGTTCATTGGGATAAGTTATTTCAATAATAAAGTTGAGATAGGATTTTAGTAATTCACTGCATTTTTGTTGATTGGATTAAGTTATTTCAATAATAAAGTTGAGGTAGGATTTTGATTCACTGCATAGTTGACTGGGTTAAGTTATTTCAATAACTTTCAATTCGATCAATATCTCTCTTTTGTCATTGTACTTTTATTTTATTTTTATCTTTGGCTTATTAGTAGTATTTCATTTGTTTTAATTTTTGTCAATTTGATAGCTGTCATTGAATTATTTAACGAATTACTACCTTTTTTTTGAACGGCAACGAAATACTCCCTCTGTCCCTTTTTAAGTGTGTTACCAAGGACTTCCAACTATTTTTCTCTCAAATCAACTTTTACAACTTTTATATCTACTTTCCATTACTTACCCTTATCAATATAATAATACCCACTAACTTTTTAAAAAGGAATCTACTTTTAAGGGAAAAATAGGAAATGTACCCACTAAACTTTTCAAAACACACTTATTAAGGGACAACCCAAAATGGAAATGTACACACTATAAAAAGGACGGAGGGAGTACTACCTTGCTACAAAAACATTCGAAAATTACAAAGTTAAATTGTACTTATCATGGAGCATACTCTATTTCAGAACGTGACATGTTGACAATTGAAGTTGATTAATAAGGTACAATACTTGCAATAATCAAATTACCAAAAACGTAATTGCAAAGACTTTGTGCGAATTGTCATATTTTATGAATACAAAAGTTCATTTCCAAAACACATGATTAACCCACAGAAATATATGCTGAACTGATACACGTAGACATGGAGTACATTATTTTTCAGTCAACTATTTATTTTTCAATTATTTTTTTATTAATCTTTAAAGAAATTATACAAAGATTAAACGAACCAACAGAAGAACGAGAGAAAATACCAGTGGAGATCCTTTTTTCGATGGATCAATATTTTTTTTTGGTGCAACGGAAATTCATTAATGAGAGTTTTTTTTGTGGCCATATGCAGCTTGGAATGGGAAGTGCGGTGGAGACACTTTGTGGTCAAGCCTACGGGGCCCACAAGTACGAAATGCTTGGGGTCTACCTCCAAAGATCAACGGTTGTCCTCACTCTAACGGGCATCCCATTAACGGTGATCTACATCCTATCAAAAAAGATCTTGCTGTTACTTGGAGAATCGAGTGATGTGTCATCAGAAGCTGCAGTTTTCGTCTACGGCCTCATCCCACAGATCTTCGCCTACGCCGTTAATTTCCCTATACAGAAGTTCCTCCAGTCGCAGAGCATTGTGGCTCCCAGCGCTTACATCTCTGCGTCTACTCTTGTGCTGCACTTGGTACTTCTCCAAACCTTATTTATCTCTATGGTTGGAATACCGGGATCTTGTAATGCGGTGTCGCACTACAGTTCTATATGTGGCATCTTAACCGTTGATTATAGTAATCAACGACTCGAATTTCATCTCGGCAATGGACGATACGGATCGTGCAAGTGCTGAGATAAAATCCTAGCCGTTAATTGTATTCCCCTTCTATGGTAACATGTGATGTGTCACAATTGCACTAACAGAATATTCTACCCTGTATAAACATTTTATCAAACATTGGTGAACTATCGCATGACACACAAAATGTGTTCACCAAATATGGTCATTAAGACTCAAGTCTTGTCCAGTTTGGTCCGGTCAAGTTTCAGTTTTTACAGACCCATCCGGGCTGACAATAATAATTCGAATTATTTATTTTGTAAAATTCGTCTACTTCTGTAAACTAAAGAAAAATCATGTTCATAGAATACCGATTAATGATTTACCGTAATACCATCACACATTTATCTTGATAAAAATGTAATGAGCTCACTGAATCGGACTCATTTGTTTCAAAATAAATGTGTCCAGATAAGTTTTAAACTGGGTATCCAACAAACTTCATTTTTCTTGTCATTATAAGTTGACGAGTTGTACTAAATTAACAATTCCGATCATTTTTATGAGCCTGAATTAGGTCCACAAATTGAAACTGGACCTGAGTGGATGCATGCCAAACTCGACAGCACTGGAGTCCTAAATTCTTGACCTTGACTAGTAATAAGCATGATAAAGAAATCCCATGGAACAGGTACTAAGCTGGGTGGTGGTGTACAAGCTTGGGGTGGGGTTGCTAGGAGCGTCACTAATGCTGAGCCTGTCGTGGTGGATCATAGTGGGGGCCCAGTTCATTTACATTTTATTGAGTGATAAGTGTAAGGCCACGTGGACTGGTTTCAGAATGGAGGCTTTTACTGGGCTCTGGGAGTTCGTGAAATTATCCGCTGCATCAGCGGTGATGCTGTGCCTGGAGGCGTGGTACATGCAGATTTTGGTGCTGCTTGCTGGATTGCTCAAAGACCCTGAGCTTGCCTTGGATGCTCTCTCCGTCTGGTATGGTAAAAAGGATAAAATTGCATCTGATTACAAGTTGAGGAATTTTTCAGGGCCGGATGGGGACGGGTGATATGGTGTCTGCTCACACACATTCGGCTATCCAAAAATACTACATTAATTACGACTGTTACATTTTTGGATAGTCAGATATGTCTTGCGGGCACTACGTCGTACCCGCTCGGCATTGAAAATGTTTTGCAAGTGGGGAACAACTTTTTTCATCTCCACTTTCTTTAATTTTATCTCCTGTCACACTTTCTTTAATTCTCCTGTCTTGTAGTAATAACGTTCATCAACTTTTTTTTTTTGCCCTTAGAAATGAATGAACAAAGATTGTGATGAAAATGAGTAGGGACCTTTAGACGACATCTCACACTTGATTCGAAATGAAAATAAAAGAAAGTGATGATAGTATGCGCATAATAGTGAGCAGCTTGTCAAGGTCTTTCAACTTTCTAGATGCCTTTAAACTTTTAAAAGGGGAAAAAAAAAAGAGTACGGTATTTAAATTTTAATGATTGAAGGTTTTTTTTTTTTTTTTTTTTTTTTTATGGTTTTCCCTTGGTTTGAAGTTAGAGTCCCAAATTATGGGTGCTCATGCTTATACATTGATTTGGAAGCGATTTTTATTTTCTTTCCACACTTTGTCTTTATTCAGTTGAAAAATACTAATATTTGTTCATTTTTCGCAGATGAAAGGATAATTGTTTAATTATCACATAAATAAAGAGTGTATATGTTGAAATTCGAAATAAGAAAATCATTTTCCATAGTTAACCATACAAATAGAATTTAGATGTATATAATTAAGAACATTGATCGAGACATAAAGAAGTGAGTAGTACTTACATATATACAAGTTATAACTAACAATATGTTGTACTTTAAAGGACTCCCATCCCCATTCGAGGAATGTTTCTAGGTAGGGGTGCAAATGAGTCAAGTCAAGTCGAGTTGAGCTTTGTAGTGTTCGAATTCGGCTCGTTTTAAACGAGTCAAAAACTCGAGCTTGGCTCTTTCATAAAAGAGCTGAGCCAGTTTAATTTACTCAACGAATCTTCTTCAACAAACTGAGCCTATGTAAATGAACCAAGCTTGAGCGAGCTCGTTTACTAAATGAACCAAAAACTTGAGTTCGAGCTTGACTCGATTACTAAACAAGCCGAACAGAGTCTAAACGAGTCGAGTCTCGATTTGTTTGCAGCCTTATTTCTTGGTTGTTTCATGCGTATGTGATATATATAGAACGGCACACTCTCAAACATTACATATAGTGATGATTCATTTTCACAACTTAAACAAACACTCAACGAAAGCGTAAAAGAAAGAACAAATCTCAATAAAAAGGGATACATGAAATATGTGTTTCGTCAATGAAATTGCCAACAGGCCCAAACACAAAGGAGAAAGGAGTTCGCCTTGTTCGAGCTTACATTTTGTTCATCCCCATTGGGATTAGCTTCTTCATAAGGTCAATGCATGATACTTAGAACTTAGGAGTTTGCTTCTTCATAAGGTCTCAGGTTTGAAACAGCCCAGATACTATCAATTCCTTTCGGGCTAGTTCATTCGGGACTTGACTTTACTCGAGCTATTAGGGTCCCCTGCTAGAGGATGGTAAGATTAGTGTTCCAGGATTAATTGAGGTGCGCATAAACTAGCCGGGATATCCGAGTTACCATAGAAAAATAAAGTATAACACAATGTTATGTTTACTAATGAGAGCATTAAGGTTTGATAAACGCATGTAAATTAGTAATATTGTTTTTTGATTTGTGCAGCTTGGGGATAAACGGGCTATTGTTCATGGTTTCAGTTGGCTTCAATGCAGCTGCAAGGTCAGTTCTTGTTCTAGTCTAATGTTGCGCAACAAATACTACCGTGTACGGCCCAAATTTGAGATGGATACATTACCGTGTAAAATACCCAAAACACTCTTCGGTATCTATCCTCAAATCTGGGCCGTCCAAAACATGTTTGGATGGCTCGAATGGTGCTTGGCAGGCCTGCTGAGCACCCCGCACAGCAGGCTCCGAGATTTCTGATGCTACACTAACGTCGAATTTGGATCAAATTTAATAATGTGACTCTTTGGTTCGGACTATTACCATGTCATTTTCCTTGATTATTAATCTCGCTGCAAATATAGAGTAATTGAGGTTCGATTTGAATCATATGATCATAAACAGTGTGAGAGTTGGAAATGAGCTCGGAGCAGGGAATCCGAAATCGGCAGCATTCTCTGTGGTAATGGTGAATACTGTCTCTTTTATCATCGCCGTGATCGAAGCGATGGTGGTTCTATCTCTCCGGGATGTCATCAGCTATGCCTTCACTAGCGGCGAGACGGTGGCCAACGCCGTCTCAGACCTCTGCCCATTCCTTGCGGTCACTCTCATTCTCAATGGGATTCAACCAGTCTTGTCTGGTAATTGCTTCTTACTTTGTTGAAAAAACATTCCCCAAAACCATTTATGCTAATAAACATAACGATGACTGTGATTCGTTTCTCTTTTATTTTATTTGCATATCATTACTCTTTGCATGATAAAACTTAACACGGTGTTCCATTCATATATCAAATAATGTTAGCGCTAAACAATTACACGCATACAATATAGAATACGAAAACAGTAAAGAAAAAAGACAGCAAGATTTTACGTGGTTCTCCAAAAACTGGGTAAGTCCACGAGAGCGAGAGTGAGTCTGTTATTTGATAAAGTCTGCTAAGGTTTTTACAATAGCGAGTATTTATAACGACTATTCCTATTCCAACCCTAGTTACACCGTACCATACCGCGGGGGGCGATGGGCCCTTCGCATCTGACACTTCTTGGTACCTCTCCTCCATATGAGTCACAAGTCCCAACAAATGGTATGCGATTGAATGCACAAATTACTACACTTATAAATTGCAGCGATACAATCGTTGGGCCAAGTGCCTGCCTAATAATGATTGTTAGATATGGAATAAAAAGGAAGTTAGTACATCAAAATGGTTGTTAGGTATAATGTAATGTTTCTATATATAAAACAAGAATAGGTAATGGAGCTTGTTTTGTTGCTCTCAAACCTTAAATGTCCTATAAATATTCTTAGTTTTCGTCATCTAGTATTTAGGTTTTGTGGCTCTATTACTGCTTGTCGTTACTTGATGATCACATGAAGGTAGAATATAATCTTAGATACAAATCTTAGAATGGTGGTTTGCGTGTAGATTTAATCATAAAGTACCTACTAGCTAGATCATAATCTTATTTAATTATTAGTATGTGGTAGAACGCAGTGGTGGATCCAAGAATTTCACACAGGGGCACCTTTGATGCATAACTTAGAAAAAAAAAAATCACCGCCCAAAAAAATCACAGTCCAAAATTAATCCTCTACGAATCTATTCAAATATGCAATTATAAGTACTTGACCGAACCTTTCAATTTATCTATTGGTCTTGTAAAAAATCTGAGCCGTCCAATAACCTTGAAATCTATTTTGCCGTGCAAAAAAAAAAAAATGTAAAGTTTTCAGATTAAAAAAACATTGAATCAGTTTACAACATTGTTTGAAAAACTCATCAAATGTGTCTATTATGTGTTGAAGGTGTGGCTGTTGGGTGTGGATGGCAAGCATTCGTGGCGTATGTGAATGTGGGATGTTATTATTTCGTTGGACTCCCAATTGGTTGTGTTCTCGGCTTTAAGTTCGACCTTGGCGCAAAGGTAATTACTCTGCTTGTTACTTGAACTATATGGAAAATATTGTGTTTTTATAAAATTTGAAATTTTGCAAAAAAACAAAAAAAATAGCCTGTCGGATTTGTCCAGGGAGTATTGTCCGAATCCGACAAGCAGGTCTTTGTGACTTAATATGATGTACTAAATGGCTGTCGTTTATGTACTGTGTGTGTTAGGGGATATGGTCTGGAATGATAGGGGGAACAGTTATGCAAACTGCCATCTTAATCTGGACTACTTACCGGACGGACTGGAGCAAAGAGGTAACCATTTTTATTTTTATTTTTTGAACTGGAAGACAATTTTATAAATCAAAACTCCTCGAGAGAGGAATCACAGTTACAAAGACTAGTTAGCAAAGGAGGGGGATTAGAGACCCAATCATAAGGGAGGCTACCCTTCAGACATTGGGAAGCTAACCAATGGGCTACTCTATTACAGTTCCTAGGAATCCAAGTGAAAGAGCAAAGAGAAAGATGAGAAAAAACTCTAATATCCTCAATGATGGCAGCACTTTCCCAAGGAGGGACGTTCTCATTGGAGCAAAGCTTAATGATCCTCTGGTTATCACTTTCAATAGAGGCCAGATTGTAGTGGGTGAGAAGGAGCATGGTTCCTGCTAGACGGATAGCAAGGGCTTCACCCTGAAGAGAAGAAGTAGCTTGAACCACAGTTGCACGTCCATCCAGAATAGAACCTCTGTGGTCTCTAAGAATAGCAGCTATAGCTGCTTTTGAGCTTCCCTTTGCCATGGCCACATCACAATTGATTTTAACCCTTCCATCAAGAGGCGGATTCCATCTTTCAGTCGAGATCACTTGGCCCTCCAAAACTACATTGTTACTTTGCATCCCCCTGCTACTCTGAAATTCCTTCCAATTGTAAGCAGCCCTCTCCATCACGGCGTAAGGGTTAACTGGAACAGAGTTAAAAATCCAGTCATTCCTACCTTTCCAAATTTGCCAGCACTAACCAACACATTTACTCAAGAAAGCACAGCCATCTATAGCTTAATTAAAGTTGTCCATAATAGATATGGTCCACTTCATGACAGACGAGATTGCCAAAGAATCCACCTTGTACGTTAAACTACTACCAAACCATGTTGCCAAGGTCCACCCGCACTTAAAGAAAAGATGTTCAGCTGACTTATTCTGTTGAAAACAGATGGGACATAAAGGATTTTGTAGCACACATGTTGCGACGCGGGGGCTCTGCTGTCTCCAACGGTCGGCAGGGCCCTATCAACCGTATCTAGATTATCCGTCTCGGCAGTCAATGATTTGGATTTAAAATAAAATTCTTCCAAGAAAGAGGAGACTCTTCATCGGAAGAGTTTTATTTTAAATCTAAACCATCGATCCAAAACACTTTGAACAGTCCGGATCGGGGTTGACAAGGGCTGCCGACCCATGGGGACAGCAGAGCCCCCACGTTCCACACGTTGTGTTTACACAACTTCTAGTAGGGATGGCAATCTTGACCGAACTGATGGGTACCCGAACCATAACCGATTTTTTCTCCCGAACCATACCCGAAATATTCCCCGTTGATGCGGGTATGGTAAGGGATGTGAGATAACCAAACGGGTTCGGTTCAGTTTTGGTTTGAGCTGATATCCAAACCATTCCCCGAACCGAACTGGATATGTGTAACTACAAAATTACCCTTCATGTGTAGAAGTTTAGCTTGTGTATAGCTTCGATGTATTGAATTTCTACATAGATATATATTAGTTTTGCATTTAAAATATCTAGATGCATATCTGCATACCTTTTTAATTGATTGATCTGTGAGATTTCCAATTTAACTGATTTTCATATTTGAATATCATTCATAATTATTTCATTATTATTTTGTTTTCTAATTTAACGGAGAGTACCCGAACCGAATCGATCCTCAATTGGTTCAGCTATGGTTTCAATTTCCCCTACCCGTTCGGATTTTGGTTCGGTTCCGGGTAATCATCTAGTTTCGGGTAATGGGTTCGGATATGGCAATATCCGAACCGAACCAACCCATTGCCATCCCTAACTTCTAGTTAAGTTTTAGTAGAAAATTTGCAGAATTTCACTATTTCTTTTCAGGTGGAGAAAGCTAAGAAGCGATTAGACAAATGGGATGACATAAATCAGCCATTGCTAAAGGCCTCCATTGATGCTGAAGAAGCTTTTAATGGTGCTGCTCATCAATAAATAGAGAGTTGGGGTGAAGGATAGATACCTTCCATCTCAACTGTCTATCAAATTTTTGCTAATACCATTGGTGAAATTTGCTAATAGTTACGATTCCTATCCCATTATTCCTTGAGGTCTTGTTTCTATCATAAATTTGTGATCAGATTTATAAAAAAAAAAAAGTAAAAAAAAAAAGGGGATAATAAATTAAGATTCCCCAATTTTCTTTGGAATTTTAATTCCATGGATTTCCGGTTTTTGTATAGGAGTTTGTTTAGGCTGTTGTGGTTGTGCGGTTGTTTTCTTTTTTTCCTTTGGGGTTGGTTCTCAGGTGACTTTTGTTGATGTGTTTGTGATCCTTTTAAATTTTTAATATTTATTTTCTTATCAAAGGTTGATGAAATCTTTTTTGCTGATCGAGAATAATTAAGATTCCCTAATTTGTGTTTCATCAAATTTGTTACCATAGGGAAAGTTTCTCCATGGTAATTTTGATTTTTGACTCGTCGTCCATGGATTTTTCTATAATCAAGTGCTCCTGCATCCAAGCCCCAATTTGGGGATTCCATGTTTTTTTTTTTTAGTTTTTTCTGCAATTTGAATTGTTATTTTTATAAATATGGGCTTTCAGTAATTCTTTCATATTAGTAATTTTTCGTGTCAACTAAACCCAAAAAAAAATTCCAGAACAAATTTTCATTTCACAAACAAACACCGAAAATAATTTATTTTCTAAAAATGTTTATTCACATGCAGAAAACATTTCCAAATAACATTTTCCACCCAAGACAAATGGAGGATTATTTACCATTTTTATCAATCGTTCATCAATAACAATGGAATGGTTTTCTTAAGGCTTTGTCTATGTACTGAGAGTGCAAAATTTGTTCACCCTCACGGAATGAGGGTGAATAAAATGCTTACTCTAAACAAAATTCTCACTCTGATTGGGAGAAAAGGTGCAGATGGAATTTTGTATAAAAAAAGAAAAGGGAAAAGAAGAGATAAGAACATCTCCTACAAGGTAAAATGCCTGAGGGCAGTTTCTCTTGATCAAAAAAAAAAAAAAAAACACTACCAAGCAAAACACCTAGCTGAAATTATAAATAAATAAATAAATACTTTACTTTGCCTATTTATTTTTTCACACCACCATTCCAACACAACTGATTGCATTTAGTAGCCCAAGATTTTCCACTCCAAAGATCCTAATTATGTGGTTGTTGCGCTCCTATGGACTTCAATTTTGTAACATGCCTTCTTGAAAGGCCCATGCCTAACCACAATAGTCTTGCAAGAATATTAGGCCATAAACATTGAAGGAGTCCCTAAATACTTATATTCAAAATTGATTTATATTTCTGAAATCCAAAAAGTTTTTTTGTGTGGTTGAAGGTTGTTTAATTTGATCTCTAAGATATGGATAATTACATTGAGATCTTAAATCGGAGTGATGTCGATATTGTGAATTTCATGACATTTTCTAGTTTTTATAAGGTCAAGTTGTAAGATGATTTTTATCATGATTCAGTTAATAAATTTGTCTCTTGTTTAAATTCTTAATTCTATGATCTATAGACATGAGAGATAAGGGGAGAGATTGTGACACTATAGTTGAAAATATATATGTACTTAAATTTGGTTAATTACATTAGGATCCTGAATTAGAGGGTGGACTGAGGATAAATTATGCCTTTATAAATACTTTAACTAATGATGATGTCATGGTCCTAAACATAAGTGACGCCTCAGTTTAGGACCATGATTTAAGTAATTTTTTAAAGTTAGAGTAATTTTATTTAAACTTCAAATTATTCTCTCTAGCTCCCATTTTCTTTTACACCCATTTGAAATATTCAATCTAATACTTTTAAACTAACGCTTTGACTTATTCGACTAAACACGGAATTTTTTCAAAAGATAAGATCCAAGAAAATGAAACGATAATCTTTTTTGTTTTCTAGTTTCTTGAGTCTCTCTCGTCTACAGTGTTGCAGCTTGCAACAAAGTGTAGCCATAGATCTGAGATTCGGAGGCCCATTTGAGGTAATTAAGATCTACAATAATTAAAATCAACTCGCATGATTTTTCAAGTAGACTGTTATTTCGCTGGATTGAACGGGATCTTCAATTACGACTGTTTCCGCATTAAAATGGACTTCCATAGTACAATGCAGTTCTTGCGACTCCGATTCTTGGAAATCAGAGAACTAAAAAGTGTTAAGTTGAGTTGTTTTTTTCCCCTTTTTAACAAAGATTTTGAAAATTAATTTATATTAGGACTCTTTAATTGTTTATTTCATCCAAATATTGGTAAATTTCGGATGTTTTGGCGGTGTTTGTGAGTCTTGTGACCAATCATTGTTTTCGGATCCTTTTTATTGTGATTAATACATTCTCTTTGCCTTTTCAAAAAAAAACCATGCTGTGAGATTTTGGAGCTGTTGGTGGGTGAAAAGTGAATTCAGAAAGAATTATGTTTAGATTTGTTTGTGATGGTATTTTGGAAACTACAAGAAGATGTATCTTTCCCGACACTAATATTGGCATCGTTTTTAAAATTGCCTGGATAGTACACTTTTAATGATGCTTTGTAGATGCGTCATCTAAAATATGTTTCAAATACATAGCTGATCTTTTTTTCTTTTGAACTGCGAAAGAAATGTTTCATTAATACATACTCCGCTGGTTTGTCGTTGAAACTTTTACCAGCCTTTGCTCTAAGACATCGCACTTTATGCCGACGCTTTTTAATTGACAAAACTATAAGACGACGCTTTCATCCACTATGATGTGAAGAAACGCCGCCAAAAATTTTCACGCAGAAACAAAATTTCCTTCTTGTGTTAGTACGGAATGAAGAACTTGATCTCTTTCTCTTTTCTGATTTCTGATCTTGTTCTTTGAATATAATTTTATTGGGTCTAATTTTCTGCACAATAATCAACTTCGAATTCAATTTTATTTGCACCTTAAATAACAAAATTTAATTTTAGCGTGCAACTTCTCCCTTATTAAGTAATGAGGCCTATAAAATAAACCAACCATATCATCACATTTTTTCCCCGAAAGGCGAAGAAAATATATAAGAAAAGAAGAAGAGATACAAGGATAAGAGGGATGATCAAAGTATCAACCCAAAAAAATTACCAAACCGGACAAACAACAAATTTTTTATTTTTTTAACAGCAAAAGGATGGGAAGGGACAACCAATATAGCAACCCCTCTTCGGTGCGACCGACCATGAGGGTTCCCAGCCCGTTGTGTAATATCCGGTTTGAACAATAGCTACTGCCAAAAAAGGCAAGTCCGTCACCACAGTACCACCTAGGAACATGGACAAAGGGCCCTCCATGCAAGTCTCGTAGTTGGCGGGACTCGAACATTGACGGATCGCGTACGGAAGGGAGGGAGCACTGAAATCCACTCACCATTGCCATCTAAGCTACCACCTTCAATGGTGGACAAACGACAATTACAATTCCCAAACCATATCATCACATTGAGTAAACCCTAATATAGAATCCCGGCAAGAGAGTTGACTAAGATGGAGGTATATACAAACATTGGTGGACTTGGTAATCAGATGATTTCAGGGTTGTCTATTTCAGGGTTGTCCATGTCGTATAATTCATCTGAGTGACCTACGACAATTCCAAATTCATGGATAGGAAATTAGCCAACAAAGTCTTTTTATATTACTCCAACAATGTTTTTGTTACAAACTCATGGGTAGAACTCACCCTTGAAAACCGGCTTACAAGGGGAGGGTGCCCAAGAGCTTATATAACACAGGCCAAGCCCATACTAGGCGATGTGGGACATTAGGATCATAACATACCACCACCCTCCGCATCCGACGACCACGGTGGCCCACCCTATCGACACTGACCCAATGGTAGCCCTTTTCCCATTTTGGGCGGCTCCACTCACCTATCAGTATTCAACACCTTTAGTGTTTTAATCCGGCCTATAGGTCGCCCCCTCCACGCCTTAGATCGCAGCGTAATGGCAGGCTCTGATACCAATGTTACAAACTCATGGGTAGAACTCACCCTTGAAAACCAGCTTACAAGGGGAGGGTGCCCAAGAGCTTATATAACACAAGGTCAAGCCCATACTAGGCGATGTGGGACATTAGGATCATTGGTATCAGAGCTCTCAATCCTTGGACACAATAATCTTCAATCATGGACACCAGATCACAGGAGCAGCGACGCAACGAGGAGGCCATCAAGCAACTGAAAGAAAGCACCGATCAATACAAAGAGAGCACTGACAATTCAATCAGAGAACTCAAGGATCTCCTTATGGCCATGAACGTAAAGTACGACCAGATCGCTGCAAGAACCTTTCCTCAACATGGTGAGGACGTGGAACATTCCAACACACGAACAGCACCTGGATTCCATTCTTCCAATTCCATACAGCCACGATTCTCCAAGGTTGATTTTCCAAAGTTTCAGGGTGAAGACCCCTCGGGGTGGGTGTACAAGTGTGAAAGATTCTTCGAGTTTAATTAAGTTGAGGAATTACAGAAGGTTCGGTTGGCATCAATGCACCTTGACGAAAAAACCATCCAATGGTTTCAATGGTTCAAGAAATCCCACCTGATCTTGATTGGAAAGGGTTTATGACAGGAATAACAGCCCGATTTTGCCCAAATGTTTTCGAAGACGCAATTGGGGTATTAACGAAATTGACTCAGACTTCGACTGTCAAAATCTACCAAGAACGGTTCGAAGAGTTGGCCAATCGAACTCATGGATTAACCCAAGAGTTCTTTGTCAGTTGTTTCCTCAGTGGTTTGAGGGAGGATATTAGGGCAGGAGTGCAAATGTTTCGTCCAGTAAACATTACCCAAGCCATAGGGCTGGCAAGACTACAGGAGGAAAGTATAGAGGCGATCAATAGGAGATCAAGGATTCCTAGCAAGACCCCAACCACCAATTGGGGGCAGCCTTCTATTTTGACTTTGCCACGACCTAACCCACCATCAGGGGCAAGAATTGACCCTAAACCTTCTGTTAATCCCCAAAACAACTCTGCAATTCCCCCTTTCATACATCCAAACACTTCCCAATATCCCATTAAAAGACTTACTCAAAAAGAGATAGAAGTTAGAAAGGAGAAGGGGTTGTGCTTCAACTGTGATGAAAAGTTTGTTAGAGGGCATAGATGCCAAAAGAAACAGCTATTCTTGATTATAGCTGATGAGCCCCTAATATTGTACATATCCGGGCTCATCTAGCTCATTTAGATCACACATGCACGCGCTTTAGCGCCTTTATATGATTGATGTTGTGCAAGGTGCATTTTGTAGGTTTCAGGTACATT
>JAXBDA010005321.1:0-24999 GCA_036023075.1 Gaultheria prostrata
GAAAGGATTCCTAATGAGAATAGGATCCTTGGACAACCAGCACCCTGCATCTATAAATAAGGTACGATACCCATGAAGAAAGGTACGCTGTAATTCGTGTTTACATGCTTTGCGTGATTTCCGGTTTACTCCTAGTACATGATACTAACTTAAGCTTCGGAGGGCCTTTGCCACGAAGGGCAAAGGTACTCTAACGGTTCTCTGTCTTGCAGGATTAGAGGCACCATACGAATTCCAGAATTCTACCCTCTACAGTAATATGGTCGGGGGAGAAGCTAACGAAATTCTCGCGCACTATGGCTAGCTGCACGTCGGTTGGGATCTAAAACTTGGACCGAAACTCAACGGGGTCCTCGATGAAAAGTTTTATATGCTTGCCCGACACATCGTCGTCTTCTCCAATCGGAGCTTGAGGCCGAGACTCGTTTTCATTATCATTCTCTGTCGTCTCGGTTTGAGCTGCTTCAACGGGCCCCTCAACTACACCTTCCTCTGGGTTTGCCCCACCAGCAACCTCGTCCTCGGGGACCCATGTTCGGTCTTCAGGGTCCTCTTGCTCGGTAATAGGATGTCTGGAAGCCCCATTCTCCCCTCTTTCTTCGGAATCACTGGGGATGGCATTCTGGTTGACCGAACCCTCACCCGACCCTACAGAGCCCGAGTCATGCGAGCGGGCCTCGGGAACATTTATGTTCTCCGGAGGGGGAGATCCAGAATAGTTCCCATTGTCGCCACCTGAGCCCATATCGATGAAAGGTGCTTCCTGCTCTCCGTGGATGGGCCCAATCGCGTGCTGCGGTCCAACTCCAGAGGACATGGTGGAGTGATCCGAACCCGCCCCACTACTCTCTGAGGATATGGCAATAGGCTCCAGGGTTGCGAAACCTGACAAAGGACATGGTATTCAAAGATCATTAAAAGCAGATCGAAGCAACCCTGGACCGACACCATAAGTGCTGAATCTAACCTAACCGCTACCTATGATGGGTAACGTAACCTAGAGGGTTGTCTCGGTCACCGAAGCAACCTCCCCTGATTGACTTGGAAAAGGATGCTGGGACCGCTCGATTCGACGGAGTCAACTAAAACCCTAGACCCGTCGTTCCAAGCGATGAACAGTTTTTCGCAAGGGAAACTTAATAGAAGGGATCAAACGGGCACGCTATGAAGGAAGTTGAGGCGTCGTGATGAAGAACACGATGAACACTATTCACCATTCACCACAGATGGCACAAAATCACTAAAAACAAGAGAAAAATTGATCTAATCGACAAACAAGAGCTGCTTACCAGGGAGAACATTGACGATTTTTGTGAAGGATCCGCAGAAAAATGATGGAAGTCGCCGGAAAACGCTGGAAGCCTTCGCTGCTGGGATGAGAGAGAAGGCCGTCGGATCTTGCGCGCAAGAAGAGAGAGAGAGAAGTGCAAAGAGTGTTTCTCACCCCTAGAAGCATCTATTTATAAGAGGTGGAGGCTGCATTCAAATCGATGTGCGGGAAACGAAGCGCCGCTCTGACACGCCGGTTAGGGTGTGACACGTGTCACTGAAAGGACGGGTTAGGCACGCCGCTGACGGTTCACGTGGGGTACGTCCTTTCGGTTCCCTCAACCTCGTTCAATTGTACGTCACCGATTCGCCCGATGGGCGACAGATGGCGACATCCAAGAAATGCCACAAATGTTGATGCTGCTGGGGCTCGGTGTAAACGATCCCGAAATGGGTGAGCCTCGGTTGATAACATTCGGTCCAGAAAACATTCAATCCAACGCCTAAATAAACCGAACTACCTTCAAAGGTTTTTCAGCCGCCTCGGATCCAGCAAAATCCGTCTCAGCCCAAGAAAAGATCAACTCCTCCCGCTAAGTCCTGAACATCTCGGAAGAAGTTGAGGGGCTATTGTAGTGGGCCGAAATAAAACGTCCTAAGGGGCTAGCGACCTCTCGTTTTGATAGCCCAGAGAGCCGGAGGGCCCAAACCCAATCTACATGTGGGAACGGGCTTAAATGCTGCCCGAGCCCAACTAAACCGTCTCAGACCCGATTCGGTCTAAGCCAACGTGTCGGCCGGAACAGGCCTGTCCCAGGCGAGCCACCGTAAATCAACCTATTCGGACGAACCGGAAGAATTGAGAAGGATCATGAAGGCATGACATCTTCTGACGTCACCCGAGGCGGTTAAAAACCACGTGGTGACCCCGATCCTAGCTCACATGGCGCGGGAAGTTACAGGCTCACGTCATGATGATTACGCCCGAACAGTTATGACATGCGTCGAGCTGTGATTTGAGAGATCTCCATGCAACGGAATGAGCGTGATTATGTGACGTAAGGGGACGTCACCCGCGAGAAATGATCGGAGAGCCCCTGTACTTGAAAGAGAGGTCAGGGGTACCTATAAAAGAGAAGGAAGGAAGTCTTAAAAGGTACACACACATACACAACCCTAAAAAATTTCACTTCTCTCTGGTTCCACCTCCTCCAATCTCTCACTAGACCGTCGGAGTGCCTTCCCTGACCAACTTCCAGCCAGGTTGGGCGCTAACGTCGGGCTCTACGTGTGCAGGTGATTCAAGAGACGTGAGATCCAGTCCCTACCGGTGAAAGAGAGTCCTAAGGAAGTCCGTCAGAATTCAGGACACCACAATACCCTTATGAAAATTCAGCACCGTTTGCCCCCATTTCCCCAATATGGGGCACCGCTATCCCATATACAGACAACTCTGCCGCCCAAGCGGTCCCATGGGAGGATGACCTTCTAAGCAACATTGGTGCCCAAAGCACGCCGTGGGGAAGTATGTTCCCGAACATGAGCGATGTGGATGTCTTCGACAATGATAATGAGATCATGACCGTGGGGAAATATGTTCCCAGACTGCCCGCGCCCGACGTTCTAATCGGAGCACCAGGCATGGAGGTGTTTATAACCCCGCCGGATCATTCAGCAGCACCAGCGGAGGGTAAAGAGATCATGACCGTGGTTAAGAATCTTCCTCCCTTCATATCAAGAAAGCTAAGAATGAGAACTTTCTTCCCCAGCCCTGAAAGTACCTATCATTCACATACCGGCCGCAAGAGAAAGCTGGAATTCTACACACCATTGCCCACAGTTCCACCACCAGATGCAGAAATGAGAGTGCAGACGGCCAAAGCCGAGGTGCCAGACTCTACAAAGAGCCTGCTTGAAGACATGGAAGCAGAACCCTTAACAGAAAGTTCCATCAATATGATGACAAACTCAAAATTAGGCGCGAACCCTGCCCATCTCATAGGACCTGACGGTACCACCTTTATCACCCAATATTATCGCAACTCGTATGACAACGATGATAGCAAACATTATCAATCTGTTTGGGTCCGTGATGAACCATACACCAGATTCAGACTAGGAAATGGGTGTCCACCTTTATGGAGGGAGAGAATCGTTCCCCCATCACCTAGTACACTCGACCGCATTGTACCCACAGGATGGGGGGGCTGAATTCGAAGTAAAGGATCCTCGCCAATCTTCAGCGTACCAAAGTGCAATGGTGAAAATGGCTGATCTACGCATATGCGACGATACCCCGAAAGAAGGCAGTTTCGTTGCTGCCACAATCCACAGAGTCCTATCCAATGAACCTGTGTGTCTTCCTGGAGATCCTTGAAGAAGAACCTATAAGCTGAACAGGCGATCATTTACTCGCCTGGCAATCTCCAACGCAGCCATCTTCTTTCTCCTGCAAGGATATGGCCTAATCCGATCAATACCGGCAAGGGGGCATTCATCAAAGCAAAGGCAGAAATATAAGCCGGATAAGATCTGCCATTACCATTCAATGGAGAAGGGGCATGCAACCAGAACATGCGGCTATCTCCGTCATACTCCAAGATATGATTGAAAATGGGATAGTGCGAGTTGTCTACCCCGAGCCGGACCAAGTCAACCGTCAGAGCATATGCAAGAGCCATGACGAGCTGATGGTGACTGATTGGATGGGGCAACCGCACCCGAATATGGAAGATTTCTTTCATAGCCTCTCCCAGCCAACTCAGTATCAAAATTGGGGAAGTAGCTACAACACTATCACCGAGGTAGAGGAATCCCCACAAGAAGGAACGACTCTGCCGAAAGATCAGAATTTCGATATTAAGGGAGACGTATGCACTGTTCTCCCCATACTTCCAATTTGCGGGATGGGGTCTCAACTACCAACGCTGCCCATCCCTGCAGCATCATCAATGTCGAAAAGGCAACTGGATTCAGGTATACTTACATCACCCCCGAGCTTTGAGAGGGTGCTACTAACTCGTTTGCCTGTTTTATCTCAGGCGACCTTGCCGATAATCCAACAGCTGCCGGTCACTGATACGCATCAAGTGTCGTGGACATATTTTGCCATTGACAATCCTCTGCCCGAATCATCATCAGCCCCTGTCGATGAAATCAAAGGCATGACCCGGTCAGGAAGGAACCACACCCCGGAGGAGTTAGAGAAAACTCGGAAGGAGAAGATGAAAGGGGCATCTGACAATCCCCCACCGGACTTAGAACCTACTCTGGTTAAGGTTTTGAAGAGAAGTGATTATGACGTGGTCCAGTAGCTAAAAAGGACCCCAACTAACGTTGATATGTTCTCTCTGCTCGAATCATCAGCCAATCACTATGAAGCCCTTATGTCAGCCTTAAGGGAGGAGCTTGTGCCCAAAGACATATCGCCAGTCAACCTGCAGAACATGATTGGACGTGTTGCCACAACCAACACCATCTTCTTCACCGACGATGAGATCCTGGACAACGGAGCAGACCACGTCAAAGCACTACATATAGCTGTCAAGGCCAGAGGAATGATAGTGTCTCGGGTTTTGATCGACAATGGGTCAGCACTCAACGTCTGCCCGTTTATCACTTTAGAAAATCTTGGGTTTTGTCAGTCTGATTTGTCCCTAAGCAACATGGTAGTCCGAGCTTTCGATGGCACTCGGAGAGAAACCATGGGCGAAATTGAGTTGCCAATAGAAATTGGCAACACCACTTTCCAAATCCGCTTCCAGGTTCTGCAAATTCCTTCGGCCTACAACTTCTTGCTAGGAAGGCCTTGGATCCATTCCATTAGGAGCATCCCTTCCAGCCTCCACCAGAAAATAAAATTTGTTATGGGAGACTAGCAGCTCACCATCCATACGGAGAATGACTTCGAGAAGTATCATGGTCCAACCATTCCAGTTATTGAAACTAAAGAGCCATCCAGCTATCAAACTTTGGAGATAGTTGCACCAGCGGTCCCGCAACTGAGGGACCAACTGTACCAAGTATTTGTTGACACCAGATTTTGCCCCACCCCTATTTCTTAAAATCAAGATGATGACGTCGACGTCCCCAAAGGAGAGATGCCCGGCCATCAGTAATCAGAAACAACTTAACCGTGCAGAACACGCGATTCCCGCTTGGATGACAAGCATACCATTTCAGGAGGCTGTAGCCTTCCCTCTCATACATTTGACAGAAGATGCCATATCTCCCCATTTACAACTAAAAAAGCTCCCCACGAGATGGTTCAAAAGTTTTCCTTTACAAGTCAAGCCGGCCGACGGCCAAAGAATACATTTTTCCCGACAAAAGCAGGAGAATACTTCATCAACAATTGCTCCTGCATCCAGATAAGGTTCAGGATTTATTCACCGGTCCAGACACATGAACCGAATCTCGGACTTGCTTCGCATGGTAGAAGGCCCACATTCAACAACTATTGAGATCTCAGCTCGAACGGTAGGCAGATCTCAGGACTCACTTCAGACAGTAGAAGGGTCTATAATCATCTGTGTGCTCCGAGAAGCCCGACTATCTATCATCTGTGTGCTCCGAGAAGCCCGACCATCATCTGTGTGCTCCGAGAAGCCCGACCATTATCTGCGTGCTTTCCGAGAAGCCCGACTATCATCTGTGTGCTCCGAGAAGCCGGATTATCACCTGCGAGCTGTGAGAAGCCGGATCATTACCTGCGAGGTGTGAGAAGCCGGACTATTACTTGTGTGCTGAGAGAAGCCGGACCATTTCTCCTGACTCCAATAAAAGAGCCCGTGGATAATCAATTCAGATAAAAAGAATCAACTGACAAACAGTTCAGATGCATGAACCCAAATTTCCAACTTCGATAAGAGGGTCGACCGACAACCGACTCAAATGAGAGAGTCGAATTACTTTGGGACTGCGTAGGAGCAGTAAACAGATCCCCAAATCTTCATCGAACGATAGACGAATCTTCTAAAACAATCAATCAATGCAAAACAGGTTTGATCCGCCCGAATGGTAGGCAGGTTCATTCCCCTCTCTTATCTATGACTCGCATGTTTCACTTAAAAAGAAGTGGTGAATCCTTATTTTGTCCCAAGTGTGGCAAAATCTGACTTTTCTCTCAAGCTTTATTTGCTGCAGGCAAGCTTCACCAAACAAAGAGGGGCAGCTGTTGACATCGGATTTTGCCCCACCCATATTTCCCCAAATCAAGTTGATGACGTCGACGTCCCCAAGAGAGAGGCGCCCAACCATCAGAAATCAGAAACAACTTTACCGTGTAGAACAAGCGATTCCCGGTAAAGGTAAACTGGCACGGTAAAACTACCGATGCCACGAAACTCAATTTCAAATATCAATTTTATCTAACATCTGGATGTGCATAGCTTGGACGACAGGCATGCCATTTCAAAAGGCTCCCAGCCCTCCCTTCTATATTTTGACAGAAATCAGCTCCCGAAAGCTTATTTCTGAACCTACCGGCCAACTATATCATCAGGACATCCAATCGAACATCGGACCGTTGGATGTAATCATCTCATCATTACAAAGTGAGTGGTTCAAGTTGCGTCAAGATCGGACGGCGATTGACCGTTGAACCAGTATTCCCCCTGAGCCCCTACCCGGTAAAAACAGACGAACAGGACCAGAAGATCCAAGGTTTTATCTGTATTACTCCAAACTTCATATTTAAGCTTGACGTGATGAAAGTAAGTCTCACGTTAAGTATCGGGCGATTTCAAGCCCGTTTGATATTTTCCGGGACACCGCGCTTCCCGAGACGGCCGATTCCATGATCATGGACATCGGGATCCAATTTTCAAGATCAACACCATTGATAACTCATTTTTAACCACTCTGAAGTTCCCTGTAAAATTTCAGGTCAATCGGACTTCGTTTGGTCATCCGATCGCTTACAACACTCCAATTCAATCAAAAGCCGGGCGATCTCATTTCTCTATCTTCGGAGCATAATTTGGAAAAATGGACCTCGCCAGGACGCTCAAAGCACCTCAAAATCCTAGGGATACCTCTCTGGACGTCGTTGGATCAAAGGACTGTACGCGAACACGGACAAGCCGGGGCTGCACCGCGCAAAGCGGTGCAAACCCCCAGGCGCCCAAAGAATGGGCGCCTATCCCTAGGCAGCCCGTGGCTGCTTGCCACGTGTCCCAGGCACCCAATGAATGGGTTCCTACCCCCATATAAATATGAATTTATATTTCGAAACTTTGGGCTGTATTTTGATTTTGGGCTCTTCCCACGGATGCATGGGCCTAGGCCCATTTGATGTTGGGTTAACTTAGTGTTGACCCTTTCCCCCTCCCTCCTCTTCCCCTCTCCTTCTCTCTCCATGTACCCTTATCGAGTTTCAGTAAACTTCTTCTTTCATCGAGCAAAAAAAAACATCACGACCTCGAAATTAATCAAAGTCTGTGCAAGTTGGCATGGACATTCAGTCAGTAGTGTAGCCAAGAATTAACGATAGTGGGGCACCTATTATACACACTTCAACAAAAAAAAAAATCGCTATAAGCAATTTCAAAATAATAAAAGAACGTTTTGTGATAAAGATATTAAAAAAGCCAGTAACATTTTTTACTAAGAAAGGTGCCCATCTTTTGAAGTCTAGAGTTGGTTACTTTAAAGAAGGGATTTCAGTTCATCTGAAATCATGGGAAATTATTTCCTAAAGTCGGGACCAGTTTGACTTCTTTCAAGCCTTCACAACGATTAGACCAAATATACTTTTCTTTTAAATTTTATCTCTAAACCTTCAAATTTGTTCTCCGTGGCAGGTTCTATTAATAAAGGCAAGAAACAAGACTATTGCCAAAATTGTAAACAATTAATAAAGTATAAAGTATATAATCCATGGTTTAGCCAATTATGAATTTGGATATTACATCTCATTTCGCCAGTATAGTCGAATTGTTGTAATATTTGACATGAAAAGTAGGGAACGAAATGATACACAAAATGTATTAAAATGATTATACAAAGAATAATTTAAGAAGTCAATTTATAAAATAAAATAAACTAAAGAAATCTGAAAGAAAAAATAATAGCAAGAATTCATGTGGTACCCTGGACCTCAAGTGGCTCGAGGAAACCTACACAAAGGACATTCATTCTTGTTCTTAAGCCATTGATAAATGCATAACACATGAAACTTATGCATGCACCCCATGGCCCTGACGTTCTCACCAACCTTCATCTCCTCCTGACAGACCCCACAAACAACACCGCCTTCCACTGCCGCCGCCTCCATCGGCCCTTTAAGCATCGGCTCCCATATCCTGCCCAGCTCCACCGACACCCTCCACTCCGTCTCCAACAACACTATTTGGAAGTCCCGGTTGGTGGCGTGTACCCGCGACTGGGCCAACTCTGTCGTGACTCCCTTTATCCTCTCCTAGTCTACCTCCTCGCCGCAGAGGTTCGCCGTGACCCTTCCCCTAGGGTTGAAAGGGTAGTTACTGGAGTTTTTAAGTTTGTCGAAGATTTCTGCCTTTGCTTTGGCTATTTGAATCTAGTCGATTGGTTTAGCTTCTGTTTTTGTTGGAACGGAGGATAGCAATATTAGGAATTAATCAAGAAGCTTCTGTTAAATCTACACGGGAGAATCATATAAGTACACAGTGAAAGAATTACTAACTTTCTATCATAGTGTTTTTAAGTCTAGAGAAATCTAGAAATTGTTTCAAAATATTGACTCTTAATCAACGCAAAACTCCCACTAATGTTGAGGAGAGCAATGGGTAGGATTCCAATCTAATTCTACATCACGTTTTACACTTGAAAATTGATGATAATCATAGGCCTTTATATAGATGGATTGAGACATTTTTCCAACGGACCCAACTCTTCATACTTCCTTCCATCAAAAAATATAACAAAGAATAGTTATATCATTATACATGAATGGTCACCAAACCTATTCGTGAATAGCCATCGTATCTCTTCACGAAAAGACACCAAACCTATAGTCCAAAAGATGTGATTTGTTGTTTCTATTATGGTCAATGCTTTGTCCAACATGTACTCATAAAATGGATGCAGCCAACCCGGATTATTTTTTATTTTTATTTTTATCAATAAGTGTCTATTTGAAAAGTTAATGGGTAATTATTTTTACCAACAAGCTGCGGATCCACCGTCGGATCAAATATCTTGGCCAGCTCCAGCGCCACCCTCCACTCTGTCTCCGACGAAATCATTTGGAAGTCCTAGTTGGTGGTGCGTGCCCACGACATGGCCAACTCTAACGTGACTCCGCTTATCCTCTCCCACTCTACCTCCTCGCCCCCAAGTTCCGCCGTGACCCTTCCTGTAGGGTTGTAAGGGTAGTTACTGGAGTTTCGAAGTTTGTCGATGATTTCTGCCTTTGCTTTGGCTATTTGAATCTCGTCCATTGGTTCAACTTCAATTTTTTTTGGAACAGAGGATAGGATTAGAAATTAATCAAGAAGTTGACGTTAAAACTACATGGGAGAATAAAATAAGTACGGAATGGAAGAATAACTAACCTTCTGCCATGGTGTTTAAGTCTAGAGAAATGTAAAAACTGTTTCGAAATATTGACTCTTAATCAACGCAAACTCCCACCAATTTTGAGGAGAGCAATGGGTAGGATTCCAATCTATTCTATATCACGGTTTACACTTGTAAATCGATGGTAATCATAGGCCTTTATATAGATAGACTGAGACCCTTTCTCAACGGACACAATCCTTCATATTTTTTTTTGGTAAAGAGAAAAGGAAATAATAAGGTACCTTTTCATACACAACCCTTCATACTTCCTTCCATCAAAGGAAATAATAAGACACCTTTTCATGAATAGACACCAAACTTATAGTCCAAACAAACAAAAAATGATAAATGTACAACAACGCAGCTCCAACATGGTCCAACACACTCACATGGTGTGTGGAGGGCTCCACACACCATGTGAGTGTTGGAGCCATGTTGGAGACTTTTGTTGTACATGTACTCCATCATAGTTGTAGTCCAAAAGTTGTGATTTGTTGTTTATAGCTGACCCTGGTTTTTTTTTTTTTTGGGTTTTTGTAAATAAAATTTAGTGTTAGTCCCATTACTTAACCCTCCGAGTTTTATACTCCCTCCGTCCATTTTATAGTGTGTACATTTCCATTTTTGGTTGTCCCTTAATAAGTGTGTGTTTTGAAAAGTTAGTGGGTACATTTCCTATGTTGCCCTTAAAAATATATTCCTTTTTAAAAAGTTAGTGGGTATTATTATATTGATAAGAGTAAGTAATGGAAAGTAGATGTAAAAGTTGATGTAAGAGAAAAATAGTTGGAATTCCCATGTAATACATTTAAAAAGGGACAGAGGGAGTAACAAATACAGCTAGTAAAAAATAAAATAAGAACCGTCAAGAATCAATCATAATTGGATATAATTCAAAGTTGAGTATGTATTTTGAATTAAAACAAACAAACTGAGATAGAGGGAGTATATAGGAGATAAGTTCCATTCAATTTAGTACTCCCTCCGTCCCCAAATAATGGTCAAGTATTTCATTTTGTGTTGTCCCTCAGTAAGTGTCTTTTTTGAATAGTTAATGGGTAAAAATTTGTACCAATTTTTTTTTATTTTTCCCTTTTGAAGAGTTTATAGGTAAAAGTGGAAGAGAATTTTGGAAAATGGAGATAAAAGTTGATATAAAAAGTGTAATTAATAATATTTGTTTAATAAGTTGGATTTACGAAGCTACACACTTAAAAATGGGATGGAGGGAGTAGTAAGTGCTTCACATCAAAATTAAAATGGGTTTACTTCTGTTCGCAACATGAAGGGATCATCACATTATTGGCATGAACCATGACTTTTCAGGACTTCAAAATTAATCAAATTGCGTGTAAGCTGGCTCGGACATCCGGCTATAAAAATTTAAAAAAAAAATTCCTAATTTTGGTCGGCGACACCAGAAAACCTACACAAAGGACACACATTCTTGTGCTTAAGCCACTTGTAAATACACAACACATGAAACGTATGCATACACCCCATGGCCCTGACATCCTGACCAACCTCCATCTCCTCCTGACAAACCCCACAAACACAACCTCCGCCTTCCTCCTCCTCCACCACCACCTCCCTCAGCCCTTTAAGCACCGGGTCCACCGTCGGCTCCAATATCCTGCCCAGCTCCACCGCCACCCTCCACTCCGTCTCCTCCCACACAGTTTGGAAGTCCCGGTTAGTGGCGCGTGCCCGCGACTGGGCCAGCTCTGCCGTGACTCTGCTTATCCTCGCCCAGTCTACCTCCTCGCCGCCGAGTTTCGCCGAGACCCTTCCTGTAGGATTGTAAGGGTAGTTACTGGAGTTTACGAGTTTGTCGAGGATTTCTGCCTTTGATTTGGCTATTTGAATCTCGTCCATTGATTAGGAATAAATCAAGAAGTGACACAGAATTGGGGTTTCCTAGCTCTCACTCTCTCTCTCTCTCTCTCTCTCACTCCCTTTCTCTCTCTCTAAAACTCTCTCATTCTATGCGCAAATATATAGACTACATAGGCAGGGATGTGATATGTCTGTGGGGTGTAAATAGTAATCCAAGTTTTAGAAGGAGAAGGTTGAAACGCGTTTCTTGTTTGTTTCTTATTTTGTTTGTTTGACTGAAATGACACGTGCGTGTAATTAGAGGAGTCCAAGAGTTGAGAAAAACTTGAGTGTGGAGCGGATAGGTGTATACGCAGTACCGAGCACGCATCTCGATCGTCAAAAAATATTTTGGACGGTTCAATTTTTTTAAGTGAGAAAGAGTGAGGAAGGGTTAGGAGAAATCTAGACCCTCCAAAACACTTGTAGATAATTGAGATACACGTTCGACATCACATGTATTCTTACTCGCTCGGCACCCGAGTTTTTCTCAAGAAGTTGTTGTGATTTGTTGTTTATGGTCAATGCTCTGTCCAATATAAAAAGGATGAAGCGGACCCTGACTTTTCTTTTTTTCCTTTTTTGGCCATGTGTCCAAGATTTTTGTAGCTAATTAGCCCCGTAAGTTAACCCTCCGACTTTTATAACAAATCCAGCTAGTAGTAAAAAATAAAAATAGAACTGTCACGAATCAATTTAGTACTCCTTCCGTTCTCAAATAATAATAGTCGAGTATTACATTTACGGTTGTTCCTTAATAAGTATCTATTTTGAAAAATTAATGGGTATAAAAATTATTTTGCCATTTTAAAGAGTTACTAATAGGTAAAAGTGGAGAATTTTTTTATGAAAGATGTAATGATGATCTATCTCTCTTTAATAAGTTGAATTTACAAAGCTACACATGGAAGAAGCAGGTGGTTCGCATCAAAATTAAAATGGGTTTACTTTTGTTGGCAACATGAAGGGATCATCACATAATTAATCGTGAGAATTATGAGTTTTGTGGTGGTTAGGAACCCTGGCGCTCCATGGACACCCAATCTTTTTTTACATTTTATGTACTGGAAAGTTCCAGAATATGGACTGCGCAAGTCCAACATGCACAAATCATTTTGACCCACATGGGAAAGAAGAAAACAAAACCAGACCACATAATTGGCATAAACCATGACTTTTCATCGGAGAGTATACAACATTAATCAATAGTTTCCTCCTATGGCCCACTTTCCCACTAAAAAAATATGAGATTTTATCAAACTTTTTTCCTCACTTGATAAAATCCAGGGTTGATTTTATCAAGCGAGAAATTGGGCCTATATAATTTGATTACTTTTTCGAATGTTATTCTATACCTCTCTCATTGTTTAAATTTCTTGATGGATAATAACAAGTTCCCCTTTTTTTTCTCCTCACATTTATGTAGTAGCGGAACCAGGATTTAGAGTTTTATATGGAAGTCCGCTTTTTTTTTTTTTCTCCTCACATTTATGTTGTAGCGGAACCAGGATTTAGAGTTTTGTATGGAAGTCCGCTAGCAATTGTTGCATGTTGTCATAAAAGTACGGAAAAAAAAAAAGATTAAGCATAAAAGCAATGTTATGAACACAGATATTCGCACACATTAATTTGTATCTAGAACCGTCTGATGCATGTGGATGTCTCGCAGTATGCATGGGGCTCACAGCCTCACACACATCGGATGATTCTAAATACATCCTGTTTGGATATATGTATTTAAGGAGGTTTGTGTATGTAGCATTTTTGTAAGTGTAAAGTCTACTTTGGTACTCCCTCCATTTCTTTTTAAGTGTAGTGCTTCATAATTCCAACTTATTAAGAAAACATCATTATTACACATTTCACATCAATTTTCTCCAACTTATACCTTCACTTTCCATTATAGCCCTTGATGGAGATATCATCATTAAATTTTACCCACTAACTTTTCAAAAAAGGAATTTACTTTTAAGAGCAAAATAGGAAATATATCAACTTTTACCTATTAACTTTTCAACATCACACTTATTTAAGAACGGCCCAAAATAAAACCCACAACCCTTTTTAAGGAACGGAAGACATACTAAAGCTTTGTGTAAAAAAAAAAAAGGTTGTTCGGATAGAGGCAAGTACCATAAAAAAAAAATTGTGATGGTTGAGCCAACGGTTAAAAGCAAATGGAAAAAAAATAAGAAAAGAAATTAAAAAAATCTAGGAAATTATTGATAGGCCAAATTGTAACCCAGAGGTGCAGAAGCGACTCCACCATTAGGCAAGTAATAAAGCCCGTCGGCCGTCGCCTAATGCCTCAATTGCTAAGTTGATTAAGGTTCCATTTTTATCCGGTTGCACTCTTTTTCTTTGTTTTATTTACATGAAATAACCAAATTGTTTTTCATATGTGGAAAGTGAGTTAACGAGTACGGATCATTTTATAGTTTCTCATGAATAAAGACAAAAAGAAAAGTGTAAATGAATAAAAGGGAGTGTGAAATTGTTCGTTTTGGGTTTCAAGACCTGGTTTTCTCAATTACTATCTAATTATTACCCATATTTTTAAATATTATTTTCATTTTTTTTTCTCTCTTCAATCATTAATCCCTATTTTTTAATTATTATCCATATTTCTCCCTCTAATCATTACAAAAACCAAAACCCAAACACAACCTCAGTTTTCAATTAAACCTCAATGTATGTGCTTTAACTTGTAAAATCGACAAAGGAATTAGATGCTTTAACTTGTACAATCACATTTAAGGGTTTAACTTACTAACTACTTGCCCCCTCTTATTTCGTTTGGTATGTATGGAAAACTTTGAACTTTTTCGAGGAAAATGCAATTAAAAATGTCACTCTTTTTCAAAAAATGGGATGATTTTCACTCTACTTTTTGACTAAATGCACTTCATTTCTCGTTTTTTAATGGAAAAATTATATATAAAACTTACACTAAAAGACAAGGAATTGAGTGCTTTCATAAAAAAATAGTGTGAAAAACATTTCACCAAAAAAAAAACGTAATTAGACTTTTAATACTAAATTTGTCACTCATTATCTACTCTTTAAAATTACTTCCTATTCTGTAATTTTAAAATTACTTCTAGTCATTTATGAGGGTTAATAGGAGTATATGAAAACTTACTCACATTGTTCTTTGATTTTTCAAAGAAAGCAAACATTTTGGAATATTCCTAAATGGAATAGAAAAGACGTAGGGGTAAAATTTAGTTTAGAAAATAAGGTACAAAATAATATAATGAATTAATTGCATTAAAAAAATCAACAAACCAAAACTTAACTGGAAAAGCTTTTTAAGTTAAGTTTTGGCAGCTAGAGTGCCATTTGATGCCGCCGGACTACACTATAATCCCGCATCCATGTACATGAACACATATGGTCCGACCTTTTCCTCTGGGTTAGTTAGTCCCATGATTAGTCTCACGATTGTCGCGTGTGACTAAAAAAGCACGAAGTAGGGGGATTATTTCCCCGCTTAACACCCTGTGAAGGCGCCAAAACGAAAGGGAAAAAACTTAGTGTAGGATTCATTTTTGCCAAGAAAAAAAATTATGCAATCCGAACTTGGTAAGACAATAGTTCAACCGAGCGATACAAAAACATTTTCCAAGATCTCCACTCGATAGTTACAAGGATTCAACTGGATCTAGTTGTACCAAGGACGCATTTTCAATACAAACCAAACCTTGAACCTTTTTTTTGATATTAGACTCGCATTGAAGTCTGATGGCATACTTCTGCATAAATATATATGCATCCTATTTTCCTCAGTAATCCTGCAAATACACCCCACAGAGTCATTAAAGACCAAAGCAAATGCCGCGTGTCTTGGAATTAGCAATTGACAACGGCTATGATGGCAAAGGTCGGGAAACGAAACAGTAATTGTTAAAAGGGGGGAAATTGAAAGAGAAATTACATACTACCAGAGATGAAGAGCCCTGATGTGCAAACATTAATGGACGGAAATTAAGCCTTCGCTTTTCCAGCCTGAAGGGATTGAATTCTTTGCTGCAGCTTTAGTATCTGCAGAAAATATGAAAGAACAGGAAAGCAATTAGCCTCAGATTGAAGTAATTGTTCTTGAAAGATCCCAACTGTTCATGACTATCAAGCAGTTTGTCTTTGCAGTGTTTAGAAATTTCACAATAGCATGTCCATAACCTCAATTGTCTTGCTTCTCCTTTTCTAAAAGGCCACCGGCAGCACGGTAGCAGTTTCTTACACCGGTAACCATCCAACAACCAGGGGCGGAATTAGGATGTTAACTCGAGTAAGGACGAGCAAGGAGAAATACAATTTGACCAACTAAATGAAAAGATAAATGTCCAACAAAAGGATTCTGACAATTGTTTCCGAAGTTTAATCAAGAGAATAATGACAAGATTAAGGGCTTTGTTTCTTTTTGAATAATAATAGCTTCAACCTTAAGGCCTTTAACGAAAGAACATGAACTCTCCTAAAACAAGAACGAAAAAAACATGGATAAGAATAATCTCACATTCTACTTTGATCAAAAACAAATTAGAATTTGGTTGCCCTGCTAAACGAAACTACGACATATGAGGACAAGATAAAAGTATAAGTTCTACAATAGGACAATAGAGTATATGTGTAACTTTTATTTTTATAAGTAAATTATTATAGTAAAGAAAGCATTAAGGGATGCTATCAGTATACAAAAGAGAGGGCACCGACAAAAAGGCCCTATAAACCAGCATGAGAATATAAAAGATCAAACCAAAAGGAAGGCTATGTATAACCTTGAATGATTAGAGAAAGCGAAAAGTCTTCTCAAAATTTAAAATGTAGAGAAATCAATTTTACCTTCAGAATAACAAACTTATCAAATTTATCAAACCGAGTACAATAAAGCGCAAGAATAGAAAAACTAAAAGAACAAAACTTCTTTGGATTGAGCCAAACAATTCCTGGGAAGGCGACTGAAGCCACACATATCATACATACATAGATAGTACAGAGTAATCTTGAGTACATAGTACATAATCTTAAGGACATAGTACAGAGTAAATGACAAAACAGAAAAATCAAATAATACTAACAGAAAATGTAAATGCATGTGATAACAATCAGATGGAAAACTAAGTACAAAAATTACCAGCATTTTCCATCAAGTGATCAACCATGATAAGAACAATGTAAATTATTTTAAGAACCCGATGCTTGTAATCTCTTAGGCAGTTGGTAAAGTTAGAGCTCGCGTTTGTTTTTTCCAACCACAAATTTAGTACATGTGAATATTGTTATCAGGAGGCCCATGATTGAGAACAATGTAAATTATTTTAAGAACCCGATGCTTGTAATCTCTTAGGCAGTTGGTAAAATTAGAGCTCGCGTTTGTTTTTTCCAACCACAAATTTAGTACATGTGAATATTGTTATCAGGAGGCCCATGATTGAATCAATATTACACATGGAAAACGTCCGCAGTTTCATTTCCAACATTAGAGAAATGTATATGCAACAAAAAGGTTTAATATCTCTTCAGAACAAACTCCTTGTTGATCTTTCATTTGGAAGGACATCTCAAGTAGATGATGCTATGATGGACAGACACAGATACGGATACAGATACAGATACGGACACAGACACGGACACGGGGACACGGGAATTCTAAAAAAATGGGGATACTGACACAGCGGGGGACACGCCACGTGTATATTTATTTATTTATATTATATTATATATATCAGAAAATGCAAACAAAACATGACATCCATGAGTTCAAACATAAGTTCTTCAAACAAAACAAGACATCCATATGTTCAATACATGGTTCAAAGTTTTGAGTCATTATAAATTTACCCCAGAAAAATTTAAAAAATTTCAAATTGACCCCCGCCGTGTCCCCATCCGTGTCCCACCCACGTCCCCTACCCTCTCTCACATGTCCCCACTGTGTCCCCTGAGAAAAAATTTAAAAAAAATTGGAACACGCCATGTCTGCGATACGGCGCCTCCTAGAGGTGTCGGTGCTTCATAGGATGCTACTGATGGAAAAATTGCAATTGAAAGAATGCTTCATGAGAAGCGAGTTCTGATTGTTTTAGACGATGTTGACAGTGGAAGCCACCTTGGTGCACTAGTTGCAAACAGAAAGTGGTTTTATGAAGCCGTATAGTTATTTGAGACAATTACCACTAAGTCCACTTTTGAAAAAATAATTCCCACCGGGTTAACTTCGGGGTTTTTTTTTTTTTTAACGAGCCTAAACTTAAAGTGCCTAAATCCTAAACCCAAAGTGCCTAAACCCCCAAACCGTATGAATGTGCCTAGGGCTGTAAATGAGCCGAGCCGCTCGCGAGTGGCTCGAGGCTCGGCTAGTTATAAGCTCGTTCAAGCTCGGCTCGCCCCTCTAACAAACGAGTTTGAGCTGAAATATTAGGCTCGATTTATTGTCGAGCCGAGCCCGAGCTTCAAAGAGCTCAGCTCGAGTTGGCTCGCTAGCTACTTTAAGAAGCTCGAGTTGGCTCGCGAGCTACTTTACTCATGCATACATACGTTATATATACATAACTTTCCATATTAACATACATATGTATGTCAACATTTCCTTCCCATGTGTACCACGTGGCTGCTCTAGGCAGTGGTAGCACAAGAAGTGGGAACACCCATTGCATTGACTTGGTTTTATAGAGGGGAGAGAATGGTTTATGCTCCAAGTTTTCCGATGTGGGACTAGCCTCAAAAGGAAAACCCATTGCTTCTCTGTCCCACATCGCCCATTCAAGAAAACTCAACGCAATTTACACCTTATAAATAAAGACCCAGCCGTCCTTCACTCGTTGGAACACTGAAGCTTCTCGTTCCGGAGCTATACGAGCCAAGCTTGAGCCTGTTCAAAACTTGGCGAACCAAACTCTGCCGAGCTCGAGCTAGGCTCGAGCAGCCCAAAACTCGGCTCGATTACACCCCTAAATGTGCCTAAACACCCAAACCATATGAAAGTGCCTAAACTTCTAAAACCCTATATAATACTCTTAGTGGCTAACCAACCCGCCCCCCCCCCCCCCCAAAAAAAAAAAAGTTGACCTAGGAATAATGCATGTGGTTGTTTCAGTTTTCCAAAAAAAAAAAACTTGACCTAGTGGGAATTAAGTTTCCAAAATGTGACTCAATGGTAATTTTCCGTAGTTATTACTACAAGAGATAGAGATGTTCTGATTGCTGATCATGTGAATGAGGTGAAAGAACTGGGTTCCTCTAATTCACTAGACCTTTCCTTTACCATGCATTGAGAACTAAAATAGCCTCTGAAACTTTCCTGAACAAATTGTGTCCAACAGTGTAGCATTCTCTGTTCATGCCTTTCTCGTTCTGAATTTCACGCTGAAGTGAAATTCAAATTCAAGTACAAATATAATGGTGCTTCCATGGCCTAGGGCAAGTGCAAACATAGACAGCAACGGCCAATGTTTGTTTCCAAGTGTCGGTGAAAGTCAACAAAGACATTAATTTATTTTGAAAGGTAATTACAAAGCAAACAAACTAACAACGAGGTGGGATGGGGGTGGGGTTGTATGCCTGGTGAAATAGTTTGTTGCGCTTCCTAATCAGCTTACGTGACTGTAATTGATTAGGTGGCCTTAAAAGTGATGATTTGTTTCTGTCATCTGGGGCTGATTGTAGGTCTATTTTTATGATCAAGGCTGCTTTGGATGATTTTTATTTTTTTTCTGGACCGACCAAATTTGCAGAAGAGCCAGATGTTCCTTTCCGGAGTTGAAGCTCATGTTAGGAGCTCCTTGCTTGATATTCTCCCCAATCCTGTGGGCTCACTTCCTGTAAGATATCTTGGTGTCCCACATCCACTAGACTGAGATATGAGGATTGCTCTAGGCTTAACGAGAGAATTCACCAAAGAATCATGAGCTGGCCTAACTCTAACTATCCACTCAGTTCGTCCAACATCAAATTTGATGGTGTTCTTTGTTCATCCTTCCACATAGAATCGTAAAAGATATTTGAAGGTCTCATTAGGGCCTATTTGTGGTCAGGTGCTATGTTACACGGATACGGGTGCGGGAATTGGATACGGGTGTGGATCTAAGGATTGGACACTTGAAACCTGAAAATTGAGGATTCGTGGATACGGATCCAAATTTGGACACGGGTGCGGGGATACGCCACGCAATATATTTTTTAATATTTTTAAAAATATTTTTAAAATATTTCTAAGATTTTTTATTATTTTTTGAATTTAATATGTGAAATAATAAATATTTTATGTCTTAAATAAAAGTACATCAATTGTTTTATTTTGGATAATAAAAGCCCAAAAGAATACATGATTCAACTTTAATCCAAATACTCAAACCCATTATTTGCCAAAGCCCATTTAAAGCCTCCAAGTATTTGGTCCAAATTGTATATAATAATGATGATAGCCCAAGCCCACTTAAATGGCCCAAACCACTTAAAGTCAGCAGCCATAAAATAGAAACCCTAATAGTATCAGCAGTTGTATACAACTATATGTATAGATTCAGATCTGAGAACTGAAGCCGCAGCTGCTGCTGCCTTCGTCGGAGACTGGTACGTGCCCTCTCTCTCTCTCTTCTTCGTCGTCTTCTTCGCGTCTTCTTCTTCTCTCTCTCTCTCTCTCTCTCTCTCTCTCTCTCTCTCTCTTCTTCGTCGTCTTCTTCGCGTCTTCTTCTCCTTCTTCTTCGACTGCAAATGACGGAGCAGCCATGGCATCACAGACGTGTCCGATTATTTTCTGCCGCACCGGGTGCACATCCCGCACCCGTATCGTGTCGTATCGACACGGGTACGTCGCCCAGAAATGAGGATCCGTGTATCACAGGTCAGGTGTGGACCTCAAATCCCCAGGTGCTAAATGTGGCAGGATTTGTGCACACCCAAAAATGAAGGGGACCTTGGCTTTAAGCTTCTAAAAAAATGGAACAAGTCGACTAACCTTAGGCAATTACGGGCAATCAGTAAGAAATCAGATACTCCTGTGAATTAAATGGGTTCAAGTATATCTACCTAATGATTCCTCCTTGGGCCAATCTTTAGTGAAGCATGTAATAGGGAATGGGAGAAGAACCTTTGGATGGCTAGACAATTGGCATCCACTTGGTCACTTTATCAGAGGCTTGGGTGAGGCTGTGTGGGGTACAGTTTGGGCAGGTCTCCAGCTAGAAAGGTAGATTCTATTATCCAGAATGGCTCATGGGTTTGGCCTAGGCCTAGAAATAGAATTACCTTGCAGATTATTGCTGGAAATATTGTTGGTTTTCTTCCTAATACTCAGAATTAAGATGAGGTATTTGGCTCCCTTCTCCCACTGACAAATATAAAACCAAATCTATATGGAATGCTAACAACTGGGCAGAAGGTTCGTTGGTGTTCTATTGTGTGCTTTCATAAGAATGTGGCCAAATGGGCTTCTATTGTTTGGTGAGCTCGCTCCAAGAAGTTAGCAACTAAATGTAGGCTCGGAGCATGGGCATGGATGTGCAGCCTAGCTGTGAGCTGTGTAACCAGTTGGAGGAAACTCATGCACATCCCTTCTTTGACTGTTATTTCTCTAGAGATATACGGGCTGACGTGCTAAGAAGAAATTTGCTTACAAGGAGCCCTGGTGATTGGGATTTTGAGCTTACTAGGGCTTCTCATAAATGCAAGGGGAAGAGGGGTTCAAAACTTCAATATACAAGTTGGCCTTAGCAGCTACTCTTTACCGTATTTGGAAGGAAAGAAATGTAGGATATTTAGGCACAAGGCAGTAGTGTTAAGGATTTGATTTAGAAATAGATATTGGTCATGGGACAAGAGTCCCAATCCCAGTGAGATAATGCCCTGTGTCATAACTGGAATATCTCTGCATTGTACTTAGCAGGGGTAGGAAATAGGCAAAATGATTGTCTGTATTTTGTTGTCATTCATACGGTTTTGCCTAGGATAGATGGTTTCTTTGTGGTTAGTAATAAAATCTTAACTTACCCCAAAAAAGTCAATCCTATCAAACAGAATAGTGGAATAACATGGGAAAACCACTCTTCTCAAAAGGAAAACAAAACTTAACAGGAAATGCTATAACTTTTATACAGTTCACATAAACATCACCATACAACTTGCAAACACTTCGAAAATATATTACCTCGTTGAGCAGACTACGGGACCAAATGAAGTAGGACAGATATTAAGAGAGTACAAATTACAACACACCAGGGGAGGAAATGATACTAACCGCTTCTTTCTTGCTGTTTTGTTTTTCTTCTAGGTCTTGTAGGGTTGCATCCAAACGCTTCCTATCATAAAGCAAACCCAATCATGTTCACAACTTCACATCACGAGTACAGAGTATCACTCACTGAGAACAATAGGAGAAGAAAATGGAGAAGGCAAATTCGAACAGATATATCATTTGTGCCTTGTGATAATAGTGCTTAAGAATTGGTAGAAGGAATGAAATCAGCTCCAAATGCAGGGAAACATGCACCGTGGAGAAAAAGCAAGTGCCCTGAAATATACAATATGCTGACATTAACCATATTCCGACCCAAGATGCATAAGCCATTTATTCTTCACATGCAGTCTGAGAACTCCCACCGAACCGTACTACAACAATAGGAAGGCAAAGAATCCTAGACGATGAATGGAAATGAGGTGTTGCGTGCATTGCATTCCCAAAATTGGGCACTGCAACAAATCTCTTAATTTTATATCCGTGTGTATGTGCGAATATTGATGGATGGAGGATAACATATAGCCTATGATGCACGGACACGGATACGGACACAGACACGGACACAGGAATTCTAAAAAAATGGGGATACGGACACGGCGGGGGACACGCCACGTGTATATTTATTTATTTATTTATTATATTATATATGTATGTATATTAAATTTTTATTTTTAGAAAATGAAGCAGCACCAGAAAGTTCTGTCAACTGATGAGGAGGAGATCTATATAGATGGTCAAATTACACTTTTTTACCCTAAGTTTAGATTAATTATAAATTTACCCCAGAAAGTTTTAAAACATTTCAATTTTACCCCCGCCGTGTCCCCATCCGTGTCCCCCTCCAAAAATTCAAAATAGCCGTGTCCCCATCCACGTGGTGTGTCCAGACACGTGTCCCCGTGTCCGGACACTGCGATACAGGTACCCCGAGAGGTGTCGGTGCTTCGTAGCATATAGCAGACAATGACCAAACTCTAATTATGGTATTAGATGATGCAATATATGCAATATAGCAAGTAAAACAATTATTATATCTTAAATAATCGAGAAAAGGAAAAGAAGATAGACCATCTAGGGAACGTAAATAACAGACAGAACAATAATGGGAAAAGACATAGTATACAATAAGAGCATTTAATGAATTTCAAAGCGGTAAACCAATTGATCGAGCAGTAAAGCAACAGTTACAATTACTTCTATTGTCATGCACTACAAATTTGTCCATGTAGTTCTAGTTCGTCTTGTTGCACATTCAGCTCATTTCCTCACTTAACTATTGCACCACTGTACCAGAAAGTTCACGATCAAATCTTATTCAACATTACTAACGAAGACTAATCAATTGTTAGCTTGTGAGGAAGAGCATGCTTCACTAATAACAATTTTACAGGAAAATGAGCCAATTTCATTTTCTCTTTGATACTGGCTAGGAAAAACCCTCCCTCAACCAAAAAAAAAACTAAAGTTAGCATAGCAATGCCCACAATCGCACATCAAGATACGGAACTAAAGATGAAAAAGAAACGAAAGACACTAAGTGAAAAGATAAACTAAACAAAGATAGAAAAACATACAATTCAGCAGACATATAATCAATCCGCTTGCGTACATTCGCATTTGCCTCCGCTAAGTCCTGCTTGACAAGTACTGGTCCTATCAATTTGTACACATTGGCGTCTTCGTTTAACAAATCCAGCTCCTTCAATCACAAACCCACTACCCATTACCCACTAGATCATAAAACACAATAACATTCGATGTCCTTGTTCATAGTGCATATGTAAACATATGTATTAACAACACACACACACACACACAGACCTTGAGGACGAGCTCGTTTTCGCCGAGCTGGATGGTGTACTTCTTTCTGACTTGGTGGTTCTTTGCAATGTCTGAACAATTGAGCACCAAAATATCAATATATAGCAAAATGCTAACCACCAATGGGTGAAAATAGTGCGTCGGCAACATGCAAATAATGTACAGAAAAATGTGAAAGTTATCAAGGAATACAATCTCACGTGCTTGGGTATGGAACGGTGATCAGTCATCACTTAATAAAATGACCATACCTCTCCGCCTAATAAATTATAATGTGTTTGGAAGTAGTGAAAAAAAAAAGGAGGGAAAAGGTGGAGAAGGTTTGGAGAAGCTATTTTTTTTTATCAGCAAAAGAAAGCATTTTATTATGAGGGTAGGGGATCCAACCAAAAGTTGGAAAGTACATCAGAGGGCAAAAGCCCGAACCCAATGGGCCTACAATGCCCGGATAAACAAATAAAACTTACACCCTGTGAGCCTAAGGAGCCCAGATAAACAAGTGAATCATACACCCTACGGACCAAAAGAGTCCAGATAAAACAATTACAGCACAAAAGCCCAGCAAAAAAGGCTAAGGCAAGCCCAAGAAATCCCAAAAACCTAAACTCCTCATCCCTGAGACAACGCACCATCAAAACACCCAGCCGCCACAACGTCCGACAGCCCGACAACCACCACAGTCAGCACAAAGCCACCACAACCACCACGCCACCACCGGCAAACCAAATGGAGACAATGAACCAACAACAAACACCCAAACTGCCGCGAATGCTCACCATTGCCATTAAGCGAATACCGTGAATGCCCAGCAGCAAACACGGCGGGAGGCCACGCCGAGAAATCACCACCACCGAACCAACCTTGCCGTTAGGCCAAACCGGTGACCACAACAGAGAAACCAGCCGGTTGAAACACAGTGAGGGATAAAACGGGATGAGGGAGACAAGGTCATAGAACGCGAAACAGCGATGAGCAGGAAAGGGGGAAAAGAGGGAGGAGGAAAAAGAGAGCCCGAGAAACTCTTACCAATACCGCCCTCGTTGCCGTCCGGGAACCACAGGACAATCGTCGGCCGAAAACAGCACACAAAGGCGATTAGCAGAACCCATCCGTCGAGGACCATGACATCGGCAACAAACCCATCAGACTCGCCGCCACCGAGAACCTCTACCGATCAGTTTTGAATAGGGAGAAAAGACAGATCAGAAAAGGAAGGGGGAGAGAGAGGCCCGGGGGGGGGGGGGGGGGGGTGGCCT
>JAXBDA010005322.1:0-24992 GCA_036023075.1 Gaultheria prostrata
GGGGGAGGGGAGGATATTATTTGGATGGGATTTCCCCATTTTAGTGCAAAAAAATGCTTTCCACTGACTATATCTCGTCGAACACAAACACTGGATATGGATTTTCTCCATCCATTGATATCCCGAGCAATATCCCAAGGATTTCATATCCCACCCATATCCAAGGGATTTCATATCTCATCCATTTATCTCCGATCAAACAAACGAGACCATGTATGTGCATTTTAGATGATTGTGCATAGGGGGTAGTGGTTATGATATGTGGTTTTCAATCGATTACTATTATAACCATAAGTAGTTATTTAATGGCACGTTAAAATTAATTAAAAATAGTTATAAATTTTGGATGGACATTTACGAAAATCACTTTTGCGATGGGACTTTAAAAAAAATTCTTGTATTATACACCACTCATAGATATTGAAGGTATATATATATATATATATATACCCCTCAAAATAAATAGGAAAAAATTCTTTTTTTCTGAATTTCCTGAAAAATAGCCTCTGAACGCTATTCTCTCTCCATCTTCCCCGCGCAAAGTCCGCTTAAGAGATTCTCCGCGCTAACCGTTGTAAGTCCCATGAGGAGTTTTTCTGTGGCTAGAGAGAGAGAGAGAGAGAGAGAGAGAGAGAGAGAGAGAGTAGGAAACTTTTATCAGATTTCATTTTTCAAGAGAGAGAGAGAGGGAGAGAAGTATATTGTGGGGTGAGAATCAGTGAGAGAGAAAGAGGGGAGAGAAGGCGGGGACAAAGAGGGAATATTTGGTTAAGGGTTGAATTTGGGGAAGAGAATGTAGAGCGGCTGGGGAATTTGATATTTTATTCGAGAAAAGAAAGGGAGAGGAGAGACCTCTCTTCCTCTCTTTCCCTGATTCAACTTTTCAATTTTCCTTCTCTCCCCAAAAGAAGACATTAATTACATATGGGTTTGATTTAGATAAAGGGGAAAAACAAAAGAAGAAAACCTAAAAGAAAATATGAGTGAGATTAACAATCAGAATTGGGGTAACCCTAAATCCAAAGGCCCTCCCAGATCCAGGAGGCTCTATCAGATTTGGAAGGGACGTAATGTAAGCTCTCTTTTCTAATTTTATCCATTCATTATGACCTTTTTTTTTTGTCTTGGAACACGACACGGAACTCAATGGAGAAAACGGATTCGTACAGCTGACCCAGTTATTGATTGGGACTTGAGGCTCGATTTGGTTTGATCTACTTTATTTCCTGTTCTCATTGGCAATTTTATGTTTTGGGCTTATTCAAAATTAATTTTCCTTAACCAACCTGACTTAATAGTTTTCCCCTGATGTAATGATCAGCATTGACCTATTTTGATCTCTAGAGCTGTCTCCGTGATAAGCAATTCAGCTAATCTTGCTTTGCGATTGCCCAAGTTTGTTTATGTTTTTGATAGCCAAATTCCCAGCCCGGCCCGTTTGGATTCGAGAGAAAATAATCTAGGTGTTCTGAGGGTTAAAGATGACACAAATCTTTCATGTCCATTTTATTTTTTGTATGAAAAGCTTGATGGGGGGGGGTTGGGGGGGGCGAATGGATAGGGCGAATTTTGTAATTTTTTTTATGATGACCAGATTTGTTGGGTGGTATTTTATGCACTCTTTAGTTTCCTTTTTTCATTCAAAAGATTAGACTGAACTTCTGGGGGAAGAAAAACTGTATGCATTGTATCAGTATTAGTATAAATACGGGCAACCCACCTAGTACATGAGGCTTCTGCCACTGCAAAGGTATGAAGCACACAGTCTTACACTGCATGCATATAGATTTCCGTGTATAATGAGCCTGGAATGCACAGGATTTCAGTGAACCTTCAACAAAGCGACCGTGAAATGAGTTGCATTTTGAGGTAGGAAAGAACATTTTAAGATCTAAATAGGAGATAGTACCCTTTGTGTCGTTTAAATTATTGGCCCTATAGTCAACTGAATGTGCACAATGTTTAGTTTTTTGAGTTATTTGGATTACCAGTTTAGAGCTATTTGAACTTTGAAGTCAACTCATAGAGTAGGTATTGCTTGCATGAAAAGAAAAGAAAAGAAATTCAAAATCCATATGTAAGCCTTCCGGTTCAACAAAAGAATTAACAATGTTTTCCATAGGCCTTGTAGAATAAAATGTTCCATTCTTCATGGAAAATTTCAGTTAACTGCAATCTCTTGGTTTATTTGAATATGGGTGCTGAAAATTGCTGAACGACTACGTACTAAGTACACTGATGAAACGTGCCTTTTTTTATTTCTATATACGACAGAGATTCTTGTGTGGTGGAAGGTTGATATTTGGTCCTGATGCGGCGTCACTGATTTTATCTACATTCCTAATTGGAGGGCCGGCAGTTACTTTCTGCATAAAAATGCTTTTGAAGATTACAGAAACCGACACTTTGTATGGGCATTCTGTACTGATAGTGGGATGTGTCCTCACAGTTTTGGTAAGCATAGTGAGTTACTTTTTGGTTCAAAGGGTGGGGTTCGATGCATTTACTGATGATTGAATGTGGTTTTTTGGTTTTTTATTCAGGAGTTGACCTTCCTTTTCATGACATCTGGAAGAAATCCTGGAATAGTAATGAGAAATTCACGGCCACCTGAACTCGATGAAACCTCGATTGCAAATTCCCCATCCATGGAATGGGTCAACAGTGCTGTGACTTCTAGTTTGAAGTTACCCAGAACAAAGGATTTGATCGTCAATGGCCACACTGTTAAAGTCAAGTACTGTGACACTTGTTTGTTGTATCGTCCTCCACGTGCTTCTCACTGCTCTATTTGCAACAACTGCGTAGAGAGGTTCGATCACCACTGTCCCTGGGTGGGTCAGTGTATCGGAATAGTAAGTCGTAATATATATGTTTTCTCTGTAAGTAGGATTGCATAAAAAAATTGAAGAAATCAACTGCTGTTTTCAGACACATTCAGTAAGCTGATGCTATGTCTTTTTAAGTCGACCTCAATCTACCCGTGAGGGTTCAACTATTGACCATTACGGTCTAAATTACTAGATACATATAAAATCTTACATAAGTAAGTATGCTTTGTATGCTCCTTTGTTCTTTAGGAAATTTAGTGCTCACAAAACCTACTTGACCAAAAAAGTCCAAATCCATGCACTTCCTTGTTAAGGGTCTATCTTTTAAACAATGGATGGTGACTGTCATCAGTGTCATGCCTCAATATTATAGTATTTGATATTTTTTGTTTTCCTTTCAAGTCAATAATAGAGGTAAGGGTAAGATGTGTTTTTTTGCAGTTTCAAATGTTTGTATATACTGTTTTAGCTATAGGGTGTCACAACCCGAACTCCTACATTATTCGACTTTGTCTCATCAATGTTTAAGCCTATGATATTCATTTATATTTCTATAGGAGTCTAATTATCTCAATCAGAGTTCCTCATACAATCCTTAAACCAGGATAAGAAGCCTTATGTCATATGTGAGAAATATATATCAAAAAAGCAAAACAAGATTCGCCATTATTGCAAAGCAAGTCACTGCTTGAGCCCTGGGTTCCCGTTTGTAGGACCCAAAGTGGAACTGAAGTTGATGCAGAGAAGGAAACCTTAGATTATAACTGTTTCAGAGGCTTTATGGATTAACATTTCACTAGGATCTCTCAAATTTCTACAACTGGGACTTACTTATATATACTTTTCTAACAAATTGTTTGGATATATGTAGTGACCTGTAGACACCCCAATTTTGACCTGATAGTGCTCTTAGGCATTCCCGATGATGAGGAAGTGCCAAAACATCACATTAGAGCTTGAACAAGGTCTTAAAAAGGCTAAGCAAACCCCACAAACCCTTCAAAACCTACCTCAACGGCCAAGAAAAACCAAAATCCCTCTGAAAACACTTGAGCGCTCAACTGGAAAGAGCTTCAGTGCTCAAGTCCACGTCAGGCTTGAGCGCTCAAGAGGGGGGCACTCTTGACCGCTGAAGTCGCGGGCGGAAGATCATTTTCTGCTGGTGCTGCAGATTCGTGTAATAATGAGAATCTCTGCAAATTCGGCTCCTCTAGCCCCCTAAACACGTAATCTCACGTGCCTAATCACCCCTATTAGCCTAAATTGCCCTTTACCCCCCCTAACCCAATTTCAAAACCCATTTCCCCCCAAATCTCTCTATAAAAGCTACCTCATGCCTCCATTTTCCAGCTCTATAACCTCCCATACTCTTTCACTACAGTCCATTACCTTCTCTCACTACAAACCAAGCCTCACACTACAAAACCCAACTGAAATCCCAAGTTTCCATTGCCAAAAATCACCAAACATCTCGTTTTTCTCTTTTCTCATAAAAGACCCAAAAAAACACCACAAAAACTCATCTTCCAGCCATGGTTTAGCTTGTCCAGCCCCCATTAAGTGTTATACTATCATCTAAACTTATTTCCCAAGCCATAACCTTCAAAAATCACCCTAAAAACCAATAGAAACTTTCAGTTTTTCTTGGGTAACCCACCAAAGGTGATCAAACCCTTCAAACAAGCCAAGCTCTTACTTACCTAGTCCAAAGTCGGTCTAAATTCAGTCCTAAAACCCAAACTCAAGCATCATCCTTCACAAATCAAGCCCCCAGTCATTGTTTCAAGCCATAAAAGGTAGAAATACCTTTTTAGCATACTATTTTTGCTCTCCTGAGGGAGCCAACAGGCTTATACTGGTTCCTCATACCTGTGGTAGGTCTGTTTAGGCGTCAAAAATCAAGAAAATAAGTTTTGAGGCTCAAAGCCAGCTGCTGGCTTGAGTGGTCAAGTTGTGGGCTTGAGCGCTCAAGACAGGCAGTTGAGCGCTCAATAGTCAATGATCCCTCCTCTCTGTTTTCTCATCCTAAAAGCTCAGATCATGTTCTTTTGTTAACTCTTTTTGTTGAAACAAGTTCATGCATGATCTGATCAATTTGAAAAAGGTGGTTTATCATGAGTTTTTGAAGCAAAAATACAAGTAAACCTTGTTTTGCCTTTGAGGCTACTATTCTTGTTCTTAAAGATGTTGAAAACCATAAAGCTAACCTTCTTTAGACAAGAAATGAGTAAAACAGAAGTGATCAAAGACCAAATGGCGTTTTTCCAAGCATACGGCTTGAGCGCTCAAGACCCTCTTTCCTTTTGCTTCTTTATTCTGATAAAACAGGTCACTAGGGAGCTATGTTCATCCTTTTATGGTCATTTACATCAAGATGGGTTTATTACATGATATCAACTCTTATAAGAGGAAAAATTAAGGTTTTAAAGCTTGTTCGTCATTCAAATCAAGCTTTTGAAGTCTGAAAACATGATAAATAGAAGGAAAAATGTATGTTTTTAAGAAAGGAGTCAAGATCAGAAGCAAAATGAGTTGATGACATGAGAGCTCAAGTGGGTTTCTTGTGCGCTCGAGACCTATCACTTGAGCGCTCAAGTTAGAACCAATGAGCAGATCCCTTTTTGATGAAATGATCTTTCTTTTTTTTGGTAAGAAAAACTAACCGAATGAAATGATCTTTATTTACTATATTATTTGTGATTTAGCTCCTGTTGATCAACTGTTTAGCATATAAAAATAGATTAACTTGAAGTTTGTTGAGTATATCATGTTTCGGCGTGGTCATGCCATTCATTCATCATAAACATGTCACTTCGAACACTTGGCACAAGTATCCACCATCTTACTTGCATCTTTATTTGTGCTTTTGTTTAGATGTATCCCATTCCCCTATATCTCTTTTACATGCTCAAAGTTGGATAATAAACACTTTTTAAATCCCATAAAGCATTTAGTAGAGACCGACTCTCGGGTCGGGCGAGGGGGGTGCCATAAAACCCTTCCCCTCTCGTAACCAACCTCCCAAACTTAATATATTATGGTGAAGACGGACTAGTTCTCAAAACCTTATCCAAAAATAGGGTGCAAGTCATTCGAGTTTGGTTCCTCGGGGACAATCTGCTGAAACCTGGGTGGCGACTCTGAATCTCCGTCGCGGAGGGGTGGCCACATGACCACTTAGCTTTTCTTTGTACATCAATAAGCATGGGACCCTAAAGGCTAAATGCTAGCCTCGCGTGATGCATTCTTCGTTGATATCTCCAATTCAAACACCCTTAAGAGATATGTGAAGTACATTTGTAATGGTGATAAGGGAAACACTTAGAGATAGCAATTTGGTTTCCTGCTTCCGATTGCCAATCTAAACCTTCGGCTGAAGAAAACAGATTGGGTTTACTGTTACTGTGAAAACTTTATCTCAAGAGTTTGGTTAGGTTTAAACCATGTTACAAGCCATTCCATCAAATGAATAATACATGCCATCACCACCGTAAAAGTATACTTTTTGCGACTTTAACTCACAATTAAATTTGAACTACTTTTAGGCCATACTCAAAATTTGGATTGTATCATATTAACCCACCTCTTCCATTTTGTTGTGGTTGCAGCGCAATTACCGATTCTTCATCCTGTTTATATCAACCTCAACCTTGTTGTGCATATATGTTTTCACATTCTCCTTGATTAATATTCTGCAACAGAAGGGCCACATATGGCACGTTATGGCACAGGATATGGTATCAGTTGCTCTAATTGTATATTGCTTCATAGCAGTCTGGTTCGTTGGAGGGCTCACTGTTTTTCACTTTTATCTAATGTCCACAAACCAGGTGATCTTCTTACTCCTTAAAAGGCTATTATGCAACTCCGAATTATCTTTGGGTAACACAATATCAAGTGGACCAAATAACCATGTCCATACTATTCAAAATAGTTTTGTCCAATGCATAAGTCCCCTATGCAAAGTTTGGACAAAGAGAAAAAAGAATACAAGCACATAAAGACACACATGTATGTATATGTAGGAGTGGCAATTCAATCTTCACACTCCCAACCATGTTGTTTTTAGGGAATTAACATTTCAAAATGCACTTAGGATAGAGGACTGTGTATAACTCGCCACAAATAGTGAAACACAGTAGACTTTCCTTTTCTCTTGGTGCGTAAATGTAAATGGTTAACTTGGCTATTATGTGAGGAGGAGTGGAATCTCTTTCGTTATTATGTCTTCTAACCAATCTCTGGTTTTTGATAGGTGTACATCCTCTATTGTTTGGTCTATTTTAAAATATTCGATGGACTGACGAACTTGGTCCATTAAAAACATCTTTGATGTAATAAATAATTTACCAAAAAGAGATGAATTTTCATATTTTGAAAACCATACCTCCTCAGATTGTGGAAAAAAACAGCAGACATAAGATATAGAATAAAGTACCGAAACAGGCTATGTGATCATTGACTACAGTATCCATTTCCATACTGCTGCAATATGCTTTTATTGTGCCCGTCTAGTGTTTTTTTTAGCTCATTTTGATCCTGAGAACTTTCTAAGTGACATTTCCACCTTATGTCGTTGAGAATGGATCACTTGTGTGCAAATTGTATGCTAACATCTAAGCTAGTAAATGTTTGACATCACTTGGTTTGACATGCGAAAAATCACTAAATGAATGATATTCTAGTTCACAGTTCTACTTGTATTAGTATGTATGGTTTTCATGGATGTTTTATTCTTTCGTTCTATTAATGCGGATGGTGTGCTGACCTTTGCTTATCTACAGACCACTTATGAGAACTTCCGTTACCGCTATGACAAGAAAGAAAACCCATATAACAATGGGATAATGAAGAACCTTAAAGAAATCTTGTTCTCTAAGACTGCTCCTTCAGCAATCAATTTCAGAGAATGGGTGGTGGAAGATGATGATCCTATCATAGGATCCATAAACCAAAAATTTGGAAGAGGTATCAGAGGCTCAAAAGAGAATGTTGACTTAGAAATGGGAGGTATGCCTAGCAAGAATGATGATATTCCACTTCCGAATATTTTGCGAAATTTGGATTATGGTGGGATTGATGATGATTTGAAGAAGGAGGGAGAGGGAAATGTTACGTTTGATCCATTATTGTTTCCTACCGAACAAGAACAAAGAGGCTCGAACTGTACAGCCGCTTACAACGGCCATAGCACAACTGTGAATGGAAAGACAGGGTGGTAGCTCCCATTGAAGTTAATAATCAATTCTTGACTGGTAGAGGTGATATTTTTTTGGGGAACGATTTCTATATGTTTTTTACCATATACACATTCTGTTTTCACTGAAAAATGGCTGGTTAAAGCATCCTACTCAAAATCATTTGGTGTTGTGTAGAGGCCCACTATGCTTATGTTGTGCTAGATGAAAATCATGAAATGCATCCACATACACCAAATATGGTTGCTAGTGAAGTATTGTTTTTCTTAGTTAGGAACCACAGTAATCACGAAACGGTATCGACCAAGGAGGTCCTTTGGAAGCCATCCTATTTCCTTACTTAGCACAAGAGAGCATTTGGTAATCAGACAGATGACTGACTTCCTTAGGCTAATGGAGTAGGTGAGTAGCAATAGTATTTTCATGAACCTTTCTAAATCTAAGGGCCTTATTTTCAACATCCTCTTCTTCTCATACCTTGATACTTGACAATCAATTTTTTTTCCCTTCTCTTCGACGTTCTTTTGATCCCTGACATTTTTTTTTCGCAGTCACCCTCAAAAGGAAATTGATCTCTTTAACTTCACCTGTTTGTTTTTGCTCCGTTCTCGTTTTGGTAGCTTACGAATGTTAGAATTTTTCGTCAAACTGCTCTCTTTTGACAAACATATTGCCAAAGTACTCCTGTTTTCAAACTAATTGTAAAAATACTCCTTAACGCAATCCTTCATCGCGTTTTACTCCTTAACGCGATCCTTCATCGCGTTATGCCACATGGGGTTTAAGCCCATAGAGATGTGGAAATAAGACGAATTCAGTAAATAGAGATGTGGAAACGAAGACTGCAGATCTCACATAGAGGAGAGAGAGGGAGAGGGAGGGGGTGACCTTGCCGTATGTGTCGGAGAGATGGTGAACTTCGGAAGCGATTTCAGATCGGATTGTCTGAGCGATTGCTTTTCCGTCGATTATGGCTGCTTCATCTTCCAATTGGTGATACTGTGATCCTTCCGTCGATTCTGTGTTTTAAGCCCTAACGCAATTGACCATCGCGTTCCCCCATGTGGCATAGTAAAACGCGATAAAGGATCACGTTAAGGAGTATTTTTATAAATAGTTTGAAAACAGGAGTACTTTGGCAATATGTTTGTCAAAAGAGAGCAGTTTGACGAAACATTCCGAATGTTAGCTCAGGAGCACCAAGACTAGTCTTGGAATTGTGAAGAAATGTAACTATGTTTTGTGGAGGTACGTGGATGAGATGGCTAGAATCGTCTGGGAAGATGGTGAGCACTTGACGGTTCTAAACCACCGTACATGGTGGAGAAATGAGTTTATCATCCTAAAGAGTTTTTGTCTATTGCCCCTTTATTCTAAGACAGAATGGTCAAGGTGGAGCTAACCCCCCGAGCGGGCGGGGTTGACCAACTTACCTTGACAATCCTCAGCTCTAACCTCCAAGTCCCAACTTGCGCGGTATCTTGCGTGGGGTTGTGTCTCTCTTTTTACATATATACTCTCGAATCTCCCTTTAGGTTGAGAGCGGGTTTAATTTTTAGATGATACTACAAAAATTGGTTTTGTTGACTATAGACTAGCTCATTGATTTCTTTTTCGTTATTTTTTTTAGGTGAAATGAAAAAGTGCTGATTTAATGATATTGCGACGTGTTGCTTTCTTTTTATCATCATTTTTTTTTTGTTTCTCCGAATGATTGGTATCACTCCCCTCGCCAATTTCTACACTGCAGGTCGATCAGGTGGCTATGTGAAACACTTGCAATCGGTTTGGGGCTTCAAGAAAGGTGCAATAGTCGTCTATAGGAATTGTTGTTTGGCTACAATGTAATTGTAAGATAACAATTTTTCAAGCAAGTGAAAAGACGTGATGCGATTATTTACCGTGCTACAAACTTTGTGGGTTTTTTTTTTTTTTGGATAGTTAAGCGTATGTTGCCGAAATAATTGAAATATGTAATAGACGTACTCAAGGACCAAAACGATAAGAGGTTATTGGGCGGACTTGAACACACTCAACCTCTCATATTTTGTAGTAAAAGCGGACCGAGCCTTCATAGTATCAGTACCCACTTTATGCAAGGGAATTTTTATTCGTGGACAGGTCTGTCCAAACGAGAATGTTGAGGGCTTGTTTGGTAATGTTACTGTCTATTTAATTTTGTATATATGTTGTAATCAATTGAAAAATGGAAATGAAAAGGAAATACAGTTGTAAATGTCACACATATGTTCAGACACAACTAGCGGTGCAAAATCCTAACTACTACTATGATTGATGGAATGGATATTCTTTTTTTTGGTATCCGATAATGCAAAAACCAAAAATATTTCCGTCAAAATACTAATTGTTCTTGTTTCTACAATAACTTATATGCCCTTTACTATACATAAACCACAATAACAAAAACAAATAAATAGCAGGATGCAGGCTGGACATGGTGGTGGTGACCCATGCTTGCTTTTTCTTTTTCTTTTTCTCTTTGGACGGATTATGAAATAATCAAATAAATTTGTGGTTTTGAGATCGGGTTCAGTGCCCCGCAATTTTTTTTCCTCTAGTCACCTCCATTGTTCGATTTTTTTGGGTCGATTCCGGATCCAAAAAATTATCCGAATCGTTCATTGATCAACTCGCCGAGAAGAGTAAGCTGCCGAAAATCAGTTTGATTGGAGTTCGTTTGTAACATAAATGAATCAGATTCGTGAGGGGGAAAAAAAAAAAAAAAAAAATATTGTTTGGAACTTTTTAATTTTTTTTCACACAAACACAATTCAGCTATGTATCAAATGAACTCTGAGTCTCTGGTCTATCTGATTTTTGGAGTTACTCTTCTCGACGAGTTCTAAAAAATGGACAATTCCTGTTATTGTTTGGGATCTGGAATGGCCCCCAAAAAATTGAAAAACTTGATAGGAATTGACTCCTTTGAGACCACCACCAGAGATGGTAGGGTGACCTAAATCAAGATTCTTCCAATATGATTTCCTAACGTAATTTTCATGTGATGTAGATAATTCTGTTAATTTGAGTGGCGTCAAACTCAAATTTTCAAAGTTCATTTCTCACCATCCCATTCATTCTGTTTCGGCACCACATAACTCATATTATAAAATAACCCATAAGAGATTGAAGGGTTAGTTTTGTAATAAAAGGAAGATGAAAAACTATTGATATAGTAAAAGGCATATAAGTTATTGTAGAAGCAAAAACAATTAGTGTTTTGGCATGAACACTTTTGATTCTGACGGGAATAATATTGGTTTTGGCATTATCAGTAAAACTACTAATATACTATACTAGTAGGTGATGGAGGCAACCGACAAACAATAAGTATACATGAGGGAAGGCGGATTCTATTGGCAACCACAAAGGGCTAAATACGTCCCACAGAAAAATCAAATTCTAATAATCTAAAAAAAATATTCTTGAAATTGCCAAGTACAACCCCAAAAATTACCTGAACCTTCCCAACTTACCCCTCCTTTCTCCACCACCACACCAAAATCACCACAACCACCACCGCATCCATCCTTTCTCTTTCCTCTCTTCTGTGTCCACCACCGCACCACTGCGTCCCTCCCTCACTCCTCTCTTCCCCTCGTCTATCCACCAATGCACCTCTTCCTTTCTGCGTCCACCATCGTGCCACACCGCGCCGCAAATGCAAGAAAAACACAATTACACAACAGTATAAAACGTCATCCTCCGATTCAATCGAAAAACATTGGCGAGAAAACTTGAAATTTAAAACCAACTATAGCAACCTAAATCGAGATTTGATAAAACGCACCTGATTAATGAAAACCCAGATGAGAAATACCCATTCAGATTCTAAAATCCGAACTACCATTATCCATTCGGATTCTAAAGTTTGAATTATTGTACCCATTCGGATTCTAAAATTTGAATTAGCAGAACCCATCCGGAACTGAATATCCGAAGTCGTTGGGGAGAGAGAACGTACCATTTAGGAGTAATCGGGTTTGTAGAGGTAGTGGAGGGAGTCAAGGTCGGCGTAGTAGGGGAGGAAGACGGCGGCGGCAGAGAGAGGGTAGTGGGAGTAGGTGGAGAGGAGGTGGAGGTTGAATTGGGGCGGGAGGTTGTTGTGGATCCAGCGATTGTTGGGAGTTTATGAGGTTGAAGAGGAAGAAGAGAGTGAGCAGAGGGTGGTGGTGGGGGTGGAGATGAGTGGTGGTGGTGGTTCCGTCTGGAAGTGTGGTGGGAAGAAAGAGGATGACGAAGGGATAAAGTAGTCTTTATGACATCGAGTATTTTGGTCTTAAAATTAATTGGTTGGGTGTGAGATGTATGTAGCAATTCGTGGGTTGCAGTAGAATCCCCCACGACGGAATCTTTTGATGAAGAATATTTGTAGTGCTATACTATAGAAACAGTAAACCGAAATATGTTATAGTGGCTGCTACCGTTATTGATGTACCAAATACCAAAATAATCACATCTTTTTTGCTTTTAATGATGTAGTAAAAGGCAATATCGGAGTTTTATTGAGTGGCTTGTTGTTTAGGGTAAACTCTCGACAAAGGACAGACTTTGTGAGAGGGGTCTGTGACTCCTCAGTGTGTGTTGTGCTCAAATGTTGCTGAATCTCACTCACATCTCTTCTTTTAATGTTCTTTCTCCAACACAGTTTGGTGGCGTATCTTAACCAAGAATGGTATTTCTAGAGGTGCTTTGCCTTTGGAGCAAGAATTGGAATGGGCAGTCCATCATAGGAAACAGTGTTCTACAAGTCGCTAGGCGCTAGTCGGGCGGATGGGCACAGCCTAGCGATTTAGCCGATTAATTGGTGCCTTGACAATAAGGTGGATTTTTCATTTTGTTTATTTTTTAAAAATATTCTCCTATACCCTCCCCAAGTTTTGAGAGCAAATACATTAATAAAAGTTGAAAAAAAACATTAAATAACATGGAAACTAAGTAATAATGCGAAGGTCAACGTTCAAAGTTCAAACAAAATGAAACTAAGTAGTACCTACCAAATAACTAGTCAATTACTATGTTCAAACTTCAATAAAATGGAACTAAGTAGTACTAGGGCTTGTAAAAAAATTTATCGTGTAAACCGTAAAGTGTGGGTATGTTTTGTTGTTTGTATATAGTATACATATAGATAACTATACCAAACCCCCTTAAATTCTATTACAACGACCCTAAAGCCCTTAAATTTCTAAAATCGCATAATTTTCCTGGCCAAAGGTTCGATTAATCGCCGTCTTTCTCTGCCTTACTCTGCCTAGCCAATTATTCACGCCTAGCCGATTAATTGCCGCATTGCTCTGTCTCATGGCCGATTAATCAGTTGATCGCCTTTTTAAACACCTCGACCCCTAGGCGCAGCGGTGGGTCACCGCCCAGCGTCTAGGCGCCGATTAATCGGCCGCCTCAACCGCCTTTTAGAACACTAATAGGAAGGGTAAAGGGTTAAGGACTACGGTGTACAATTTATCTTTGGCAACTTCTGTATATTTCCTATGGGGAGAAAACAAACCTTTGGACATTCCAGGTGATAGCAAGGAATGAGGAAGCTGTGTCCTCTACTATCTTAGCAGCTGTTAGAGCCAAGCTTAGCGCTTGGTCTTCTGTCGAGTTCACTTCTAGGAATAGGAAAATCTGTGAGGATTGGTTGTTAGATTCCATAATCTTTATAATAAATAACTAGGTCTTATGTTGTTTCTCTTGGTTTTTTGGTTGTATTGTTTGGTTTTTGTTGGAGTTTTTTTTAATGTATAGTTCTGTTCAAGGGTATGCCCCGGTGATTTTGTAGCTTTGCTTGCTCCTTTTGGTGAAATGAAATTTACTTACCAAAAAAAATTGTCGGACGTAGTTACAAGAAATCTATCTTCCACCTCTCTTCATCTCACTGTTGGCCAGTGTAGATAATCGAGTGAATCACATTGGGTTAAATCACCTAGAGCCCGAACTTTGAGTTTTGGAGACGGAAGGCTAACAGAAGGGGTCTTGGGGTAAAATTTTGGAAGTTGAGGGGGTATCGTTGTAGGTTAAAGTAGTTTAGGGGGTGTCTGGGTAAAAGAGGTGTCACCTATGAACTATTTTGCCATTATGGATTGAGAGTCTCACCTATGAACTATTTTGAGAGCCCATTATGGATGCCCTTAGTAAAGTTAAAAAGGAGAGTCAAGCACCATAAGACTCAAATGAACAACAAATCAACCACACATGGGGGGTGTTTGGCTGCCACTTTTTTGGCTTTTCTCATTCTTCTTTTTTAATTCTGGGTGTTTGAGAGACAATACCCAGAACTTATTTTTTATTTTTTGACTTTTTCATTTTTTGGATTATGGTCAAAATGTGTTTTAAATTTTAAAGGAGTGTTTGTGAGAAATTGTGCAAAATGTATTTTGCAATAGGATTATGGTCAAAATGACGAGTAGAAATGAAAAAAGAGCTCCTCGCCTCTTTTTTTTATTTCTAGCCTAGAAAGTTCAAAATGGAAAAGGAGTTATGAGGGAATGAGTTCTGGGTGTTGTCACACAAACACCAAGAATTAAAAAAAAAAAGAATGAGAAAAGCCAAAAAAGTGGCGGCCAAACACCCCCATAATCCTATAGCAAAATGCATTTTGCACAATTTCTTACAAATATTCATTTCAAATTCAAAACACATTTTGATCATACACCAAAAAACAAAAAAGTCCAAAAAAAAATGAAAAATTGAAAAATAAGCTTACAAACACTCCTAGGCATAGTAATCATTTATAATGATTATGCCATTGTGTGTATTATAGATTTTGCCTAGTTCGGTTAATACATTAGGTTTAGGAGTTGTATATATTTAAACTACCCGCGAAAATGCCGCTGCAGAATTGGAACACCGCCACATCGATCTTCCAGAAGAGAGAGAGAGAAACAAAGACAACGAATTAAAGTGGAGAGAGAGAGAGAGATGGAGACCTAGGAACAATTCCTCCTTCCTGGGTTAATCCTAATCTGTCTGCAAAAACGGCAGAGAGAGAGAGAGAGAGAGAGAGAGCGAGCGAGCTATAGCTGGGTTTCGTTTGATTTCCTAGAAAAATATATTTTCTTCCTCTCTTGCTTCTATTCCTCTACGTTACCCGTTTTTCCTTCTCTCATTGCGTCCAAACCCACCACCATTCTCATTCCGTTTGGTCAAAGGATGATAGCAATTGCTATTAGTTGTTGATTAGATGTGTTCTTTTTTATCATGGAATGCACAAACACCCAGAGAAGAAGAAGGAGAGAATTATGATTGGAGATTTTGGGGGTTCATCTTCTTCTACGAACAAAGCCATGGCCCAAATCAAACCTGAATCAAAGAGGGTCTATCAAGTCTGGAAGGGCAACAACGTAAAACTCTCTCTCTCTCTCTCTCTCTCTCTCTCTCTCTCTCTCTCTCTCTTCAATTTGCTAAACCCTATATCATCATCTGATTGTTTGATCACGGTATGAATTGATTATTGTTCTTCTTCTTTTCTTTTTTTTCTATGAGTAGTTAATTTATTGAAAAGGCATCAGGGATGCCCCCAATGTACAAAAGAAAGAGAGGAAAATAAAGAATGTCATAGTTTGAGCAATTTCTCATCTCAATTGGTTTCTTCATAGTTGGTTTTGTAGATTTCACAACTTCGGCAACCGTAGTTATGACGGACTAGTTAGTTTGATTATTCCATCAGTGGTTGTTTACGTGGAGTAAACAATTCGAGCATCTTTCTTTCCCATAAAATTTCAAAAGATTAAGCTAAACTTTATGGTTTGAAGGGTACCTTTTTTATATGTTTGAACGATCTAATGATGTCCGAGAACATGATGCCCTCAACAGAACTCTATCTTATGGTTTGGTTTGTAGACTATCTTATGATAGACTCTTGATTTGATAAAAACAATGGGTTTTCCTGACTGATATGATTTTACAGTTGTTCAACTTTCTATTGCTCCACGATATGATTCACTGTGCTAAACTGCTGCTTGGTTGCCTCTTTTGCTGGAAATGAATTTTTGTCCTACAATCATCTCTATTCTTCATGTTCTTCTTTTGTTCTAATTTCTTTCTTGGCTTGAATCATTCTTATCTTTTTGTTGGAGTTCTCAAGCATGGTGAAGCCTTCAGTATCTCCATGAGCACAAAAGTTTGAATTGTATGCAAATGAATAAATGTATATTCACGCCCTATATGAAAATAAATAGCTATATCAAATGCGTACGTATTTAGCATGCATATAAGTTAACATTTTTTTATTTTTCTGATATGGATGTAGGTGGGTAAAGAGTTGAACTGTTATGGTCAGTCCTAGGTTTACACAGGGAGACATCATTTGTACACAACTGCTAATTTGCTGGTTTACATATAAAGTGTTCAGCTCTTCGTTCAGGCACTTGTCTTGGACATCATGGAATTATAGAGAACCTCTCTTGATTTTCAAATTTTTTTAATGTTGTCAGAAATTTCTATGTGGGGGAAGATTGATATTTGGTCCCGATGCACCATCTCTATTTTTGTCCACATTCCTAATTGCCGGCCCTGCAATAGCGTTTTGCACAAAAGCCTTCTGCAATATCAATAAAGGGAAAGATGACAGTTGGTGGTATGCTGTGCCGGTTGTGGGATCTATCCTCACTATTTTGGTAAGTAATTTAATGCAGTCTGGCTTCTTGCAATTCAGTTAGTCCTCATTTGGCAAAAGAAAACAATACAGCAGAAAGAAGTAAAGAACTATTGAGCTTTGGTTAAGAGTGAGACCTGTTTCCTAGATACAAAGCTTTTCATACTTCCAGACCACTCTCTTTCACACCTTTTCGTATGACACGACGGGAAAGTCTTCGGGGGTTGAAAATGATCAAAAACCACAGAGTAAACCATGCATGGAATAAATAAGGAAGGGATTAGTGTGTAGTGTATGTAGGTATATATACATAGATGTATCCCCCCAACGCGTCGTGTCCCCCATTTTTTTAACATTTGCGCGTCAGCGTGTCAGTTCTACATAGGTTTGTACATTACTAATGTGAATGTAACTTAACTCTACCTGGAAATGTTTTCACATTATGTCCTAACACAACACTTATAACAAGTATGATTTCACTAAACTAATAGGTATTCCATTGCATGTATAGATTCCTAATTAGGTCTTCAATGACATCTGGGTGCTCCGAGAGAGAACAAAAGGAAGATTATGTTGAGTCAGAAATTGTTTCTTTCCGTGGTGCCCTTTTTTTGTTTCCTTTTTCTTTGGTCAGAAATTCCGTCTCTAGATTCCTATCTCTCTCATTCAAAGGGTGTTGAAACATGTTTGAATGCTTCAATTTTCATCTCGTGTATATTTTCCTGGTTGCTAAGACTTTCTTGCTTCAATTTGTCTTCGATTTTTTATTGGGTCTTACTTCTCTTCCAAACTCTTCTAAATCCGGGTTCATTTCCCAATCACTGCTGTAAGGAGCTACAGAGTCTGGATTGCTTGTGTTCGATTACTATTCTCGCAAAACACTTCTTGATTAATCCCTAATTCTTAATTTATCAAGTGTCAGCTTATGCGGCTTTCCACATTGAGGGCCAACTGAATTGGAGTATAGAAACACACCATATAGCAGTTTTCCGAGTCCAAAGTTGGGATTACGTCAGGAATCTTATATAGGAATCCGTTTTTTGAGGAAATTCAGTAGACTCAATATTCCTTTTTCATGAATTGAGCACTTTGTTGCACGAAGCTGGAGCTAGCGCGGACGGTAGCGGGAGTGGATGATCAAAGAAGTGTGGGAGCGCTGTCAGGAATGTTTAGGAAAAATTATTAAAATTAAAAATATTTTTCTGTTTTTCTATATCGTTAAATGTCAGAAAGAAAATATTATTCCACCCCTTAGATTGCAAAACATAAAAATTCTCATATAAGGATAACAATTTTGGTTTCCACTTCTTTAAAATAATTTTATTTTTTGTCTTTTACTATACATAACACTATGCACATAGATATTTAAGTTTTGTATGGATAGGTGGACAATAAATTCTAGCCTAAATATGTGTCGCTGGGGATCGCCATGCCAGTCTGTTCGTATTCTATCCTATTGTATTCACCTCATCATCCGAACGTGTATCCTTCGAGTTTCCTCCTCCGAACCCGGAAACGCATTTCTTCCAAGAAACGTCGGCTACACCCAAGTTTCCTACAACTTAGATTGAGCATGGAGTCTAAGGTTACCATAAAAGAAGGGAGTAATCATATTCCTACTTAGTTTGGAAATTTGATTCTGGGTTGGATATTATGACAGGGCTTCCCATTCCTATTTCAGTTCATTCTATACGTTGGTATCATGGGGATGGAACATTGCATTCGCATTCCTCCTCAAAGAATCCCGTTATCGAATATTAGCCTTACTGCAATTGATAGCTTGTTGCGTTTAGCAAAAGATGAAGTCTAATGATTTTGTATCTTGATGCAGGATTTAACATTTCTCTTCTTGACATCCAGTAGAGACCCTGGAATAGTGCCTAGAAACTCACGACCTCCTGAATCAGATGAAGCATATGGCATGGATACCCCTTCGATGGAATGGGTCAATGGTACAACCCCTCATTTGAAACGACCCCTGATGAAGGATGTGATTGTCAATGGTCATGCAGTTAAGGTGAAGTACTGCGACACTTGCATGCTTTATCGTCCTCCTCGTGCTTCTCATTGCTCCATATGCAACAACTGTATTCAGAGATTTGACCATCACTGTCCATGGGTTGGTCAGTGCGTTGGGAGAGTAAGTAATCTGCAGATGTTGTTATCCTCAATAATTAGAATACCTCTATGAAGACATTCCACGCAAACCTGTTATCGTACTGGACTACGACCTATCTGACTCAGATATTCTCTTTTTTTGTTTTGTTTTTCTTGGAGGAACTAACATAATATTTCTTGATGATTTGATTGCAGCGCAACTATCGGTTCTTCTACATGTTCATAGTAACATCAACCATCTTATGCGTATATGTCTTTGTGTTTTCGTGGGTCAATGTCATTCGGCATGAAGACAGTGTTTTGGAGGCCTTGTCACAAGATATCTTGTCAGATTTTCTAATTGTGTACTGCTTCATTGCTGTTTGGTTTGTGGGTGGCCTTACAGTTTTCCATCTTTATCTAACTTGCACAAACCAGGTGACTTTCTTTTCCCTCAAAATGTAATATTTCATTTTAATATCTCTTTACTTACTGTATGTATCCATTTAAGTGTCCATTGTCCAATGTCCTGTGTCGGGAATTTTTATGTCCATGTCGAAGTGTCTCTAGGTTGATTTTACAGTTTTTACAAGACCATGTGACATCATTGTTCAATGAAGTATTCATTGGTACAATACATCTCTCTGGTGATAGAACGTACTGATAATATAATTAGATATTACTGTCTAGCAGCTTGCTTGCATAAATGCCCTCGACACTATCTGGTTACGTAGGGAATTTAGATTTTGTGCAGCGTCCATATGTTCTTGGATTGGACTGCCTAGTTACTTCTTACACCACTACGAGTTGTTTGCAAGCTGATTGGAGTATCAAGTATCAACACTCTTAGGTTTATTCTTTATCCTAATGGACTGTCTGTGCAAACGATGGGTATACGCCAATTATTCATATGTTTATATTCCTACATAGAGCAGTGAGAAATCATTTCCCGCATCCTACGCTCAGGAAGTGACGCGTGAAGAAAATGACCGACATCTATCTTTGAAACCTAGTTCAACAATTAATCCAAGATTTGGCCTTTACTGAAAAATAGAAATCTGAAGCAGGATGGATCAGTGGTAATAATTCACATACTTCAAAATTAGTGACGGACAAGTTTCTCCCCAAGCAAATGAACCCTGTCCAGTTGTACAAGAACTTACAAAAAATGCTATGCTTGGTCTGTGCTTCTTAATATTAGGGTAGCACTTGCCATCGCTTTATGTCTTACCACTGCACTGCTGCTTGGTCCAGAATTTTATATTTTTTATCATTAGCATTCACCATTTCAAAAAGAGTCTAATATGTTTCCATTATAGGTACTTAGAATTAGAAGAGCTCTTTCCAAATGCTCTAGATGGAAATTATTCCTTACCCTATCCTTAGCAAATCTCATGACTCCATTTGAAGCAAGTCGGCATTATCTTGCAAATGGTTATAGCCTATAGGTTTCGGATGTCAAGAGATATTTTATCACCTTCCTTTTTCACTTGACATTGAAATTCGAGTTTCTTTTCCCTGGACCAATGCAATTCTGCAAGACTCAGTCTTGTAATGGTTCTTGCAACATATACAGAGTTTCTTTTCCCTGGACCAATCCAATTCTGCAAGACTCAGTTTTGTAATGGTTTTTGCAATGTATACATTCTGTTTAGTGATGTTACTCATGCTAGATGAGACCTGTGTTGTTGGGTTAGAATCTAATAGTTGGCGAAAATTGTGATGCTTTAAAATGTTTTCATGCAAATAGATTCTAAAGTATCAGAATGACATGTTTTCCTAGGCCATGTCTTTGGATGTTTAATTGTGACCGGATATAATTACATAAGCAACTGTGGAAAATTCTGTATGAACTGTCAGATGGGATGGATGGACTTGTTGAAGTGTTAAATATGTTAAGAGAAATGCCAGAGTCTGTCAGCATAAAGGACATTAGCTTATTCCTATTACTACTAATTTTCTAGTTGTATTTATTAACATAATTGTATCTTTTGCCTTAACAATACGTACTTCATTGTGAGACGAGTTCATTTGTGCTTGTATAAATTGAACTATTTCCAGCTGAATAGTCGTTTGAGTTTGTATGTCAATATTTATTGAACCCGTTTGGCTTTTTCTTCTGAGCAGACGACTTACGAGAACTTCCGTTATCGATATGACAAGAAGGAGAACCCGTATAACAATGGCATGATAAACAACCTCAGAGAAATCTTTTTCTCGAATATTCCGCCTTCATTGAATGACTTCAGAGCGTTAATGCAAGAATGCGAAAATGTGGGGAAGGAGCCTGCGGCTCCAAACCTTGAGGGAAGTCATAGTAGCTCGAAGGACAAGATTGATATTGAAATGGGAAATAAGCTTGCTGAGACGAGTGGCTTTTCACTTCCTGAAATTTTGCGGAATATGGATTATGAGGACGTAGAGGACAATGGTAGAGGTAAAGTGGGAAATGGGAGGCTTGATACTGACCTATTTTTCCTTAATGTTGAACAAGATTCAATAGACTCTGCTGAGAGCTCCAATGCAGAACATGAGTTCCATACACGGGAAACTAACAAAGGAGCTCAATCAACGAAATGAGGTTCGTCAAATATCGAGGTATTAATGCTCAGTTCTAAAAGTTATACCAGCGCAGCTGTACATATTTGTTTTGTTTCTTCCGATACAATTCTTTCAATTTTTGTTATCCTAAACCTAACTGTGTGGAGTCTAATGATGCATATATAATATCTTGATGACAATAATCATCTAGTGGTTCACCATATGAATAAGATAACTGACAGCAAGTTCAACCACAATCTCCTATAAGACATTTCAAAAGCAGTAACTGTGTGTAACTCCTTGAAGTTTTGATTCTATGAATTTGATATCTATTATGTTTTTGGCTTATAAAAAATGATCTGTATACCATTTCAATGAGGGAAGTAAACGTTGTTTCCTAAAGATGATCACCTGATCAGTATATTACAACTGCATATTTGGAGTGGTCCCATAGGTTAGTGAGGACTGTGGAGTCTCGCGGTGATTCCCCTGCATGCATGTATGTAAGTTTACTCGTAAATTCTGTAAGACAATTGACTCATTCTGAATTCTATGAAATTGACATAGACATAATATCAAAAAGAAAACGGCAACCTTTCATTCAATGTGGTTTCCAATCCTTTACTAAGCTTTAGGGCTGCAAATGAACCAAGCTATTCGTGAATTGTTCCAAGCTCGACTCGGTAAAGCCTTTTGAGTTTGATTCATCTACTAAATGCACTGAACTTGAACTTGATAGTATCCGGCTCGGTTAGGCTCGTGAATCTAGAGTATATGTATATATCATGAGAATGTCATTTATAAACTTGAGAAAATATAGATTTTATTTCTTGTATATGTTGCATATGTGCACTATAAAATTTTTATACCTTACATTTATAAGCTTTTACAAGAACTATAAACTTCTATATGTATATGTTTTTCATAATTTTAAATATGTATGCACTTGTTTCAGTACATGATGAAATTTTTATTTGCAACTCTAGACTTGCATAAGAGCTTAATAGTTGATACTTTTGGCTCGTTAAGGCTCGTGAACAAAGTTCGAGTTCAAATCACACCTAGGAAAGCTTGGCTTGTCAAATTTTCATTAAGAACGAGCTCGCGTTCGCTTAACGTATGAACCTGAACATTCTAAAGCTCAGCTCGTTTAGAGCCCTACTAAGCGTGGTTATTCATCAATCTTTGGCATTTTGGCTTTTCTGTTCTGATTGCTTATATTATGTCATTTGTACCCTCCTGATGTTCATAAAGTAAAATACTGCCTGAAAATGACAGTACAATTCATTATTTGTAAAACAGCCATGTCACCTGCTTGTTTTCTGAACAGATTTGGTTTGGGGCATCTCTTTCCCGAACGGCTCATCGTGTTGTGGTATGTGGAAGATCTCTTTCTCCACAGTACATATATTTGGTGGTCTGTAAAACTGTATGAGCTCTCAAATGGAAGATGAATGCAAGTTGCTGTTTTCAAAGAAAACTTGCATAATACTATATTTACGACTCATGTAGCTTGTATGTAGTACTCTCATCGCATTTAGAATACTACAGCAACTTGCAAAAAAATTGAGTAATCTTGTACGAGTGATACTGTTCTGTAGTTTCTTCTCTTATCTATAGGTTTCTTCCCCCAACTTCTTTTTCATTTCTTTCATCTCTTTTCCATGTTTCTATTTTATAGTTATTATTTGAGAGCCAGAAAATGTAGAATAATATAGAGGCAGATAGTTCTTTGAAGGATAAATTAGATGGAATCATGTGTTGTTTTTTTTTTTTTTTCCGGCCACATATGTATGATATGTTTGTGTATAAAAAATAATTCAACATTTTAAGGTGCGAAAGGGAGAGACATTCTAATGCTTTTGTACTCGAAAAAAAGAGTACTAATTCTAAAAGCTAGCCTTTGTTCTAGAGTTGGAAACATAAATCTGGAGCGGTTGCCAAAAATACTTGTTTGGATTGGTACGGCATACCCTTAAAAGGGCTGAATTTTTCAGTGCCGAGCTAGTATGCTGATGTGGTATCAGCTTGCGCACATTTGGCTGTTCAAAAATGCAATGGACGGTCCGGATTAATATATTTTTTCTTTTCTTTTTCATTTTTTAAAAATCCATTTGGCACTTTCGATTCAGGCCGTCCGTTACATTTTTTTACGGCCAGATGTGCACGAGCGGACACCACGTGGTACCCGCTCGGCATTGAGATTTTTTTCCTTAAAAATGCGTATGTACCGGTTGCCAAACCTTTTTCATTGCTCCAACTCTTCTAGGTGGATATGATGTTCATCCCCTTTTTAGAACAAGGTTTTTTAAAGGCCAATTCTATTCACAACCCATTATTTACTCCATAAAACTCACTTTCTTCATACAACCCGCTATTAAAATTTCCTAAACAAAATTTACTCCAACAACCAACTAAATTAACCTAAACTACCTATAATATCCTTCAAGTTGAAAATTGAACTTCTGCTCCGTAGCGATTTCGGTATGTAAATGTCGAAATACATCATATTTTTCGACAAGCTAAAGTCGCAAAAAAATGATGCATTTCAACATTAGCTTGTCGAAACGTGTGTTGTGAAATTAATAAATTTCTCAAGTATCTACTTCGGTGTCCAAACATCGAAATAAGGTATTAATTTCAACATTAGTATATCGGAAATTATGATGAATTTCGACATTAGCTTGTTGAAACATATGTTGTCAAAATATGAAATTTTCGAAGTACCTACTTCAGTATCCAAATGTCGAATATGTGCACATATTTTCGGTGTGTGAATGTCGAAAATATAGTCGTGTTTCAGGGGCATTTCTATCTTTGCACATTAGTGAAAATTGGGAAAATTTTTATGCTTTGTATGGAGTAAATAACGGGTTGTGAATAGAATCAGCCTTTTTAAAAAACAGATGGAGCTGAGGTAGTGTCTGAGGTCAATTCCTGGAGTAATTTTGTAATTTCGATACTGATGTAAATGAAACAGTATTTAGCATTTAATAAAAGATGAAGTGTTGAATTATTTTTCTGATCCGTAAGAATTTGACCCCATTAGCGACCAACTGTTTTTAGATTTTTCTTCCTTTTTTTTTTTTTGAGGTGCAGCAACTGTTTTTTCCCAAATGACCAACTGTTTTTAGTTGCAACTGCAAAACAGTACAAGGAGGAATCAGCTGCAAGCAAAGAAGACCACCACAAGATGACCATTTTTTTTTTTTTTGAAGAACCAAGTGTGACCACCATAAATTTTTATTCGGTTCTCATTTTAAAAAATTTGTCTCTAAAAGTTTACTTCGCCATCCGAGTTTTTTTTTTTTTGTCTTTAATAATTTTTATCAAATTATTTATTTATTTGGATGTATATTGCGCATCTCTATTCAAAAAGTAAAAAAATTGTTAAAATGTTATTCCTCTGTCTCTTTTTAAATGTCCATTATAATAATACGTGTAATTTCAAACCCCTAAAAAATATACTCCCTTCGTCCCTTTTTAAGTGTGTTACCTGAGAATTTCAACTATTTTTCTTTCACATCAACTTTTATATCTACTTTTCATTACTTACCCTTATTAATATAATAATACTGTAATAACCCGAATTTTCGTAAAATAAAAATTCGAATTATATTTTAATATTAATAATTTTCTCGGAAAATTATTTAATCATCGACCGATTTATTTAAATTAGTATATATCCGTCCGCGTAATTTCGTA
>JAXBDA010005323.1:0-24992 GCA_036023075.1 Gaultheria prostrata
CTTCAAAACATTGGTCAATATTGTCGGAACGAAACAAACAATATTAATACGAAACGGAAAATAATGAATCTCACAAAACTACTGTATTAAATTACTTGTACCTCCATCAGAATCAATCAAAAGACAGTCGCGTGATACAAAATAATCCACGAATCTATATACACCAGTAAATAAATAACATATACTGTCGTCTCAAACAAATTATATTCATGCGGGTATTTTTTACTGAGTCTTTCCAATAGCAATGTTTCCAGAAATATGTTCTAATTTCTGCACCAATCAAATTTTGGGTATGTCCTAGGACGTAAAATATTTTTTTAAACAGAATGCTATGATCCCAAGCGATCATAATCATTGGTGTGGGATCAGTTGACCCTTAAAAAAATCTAAATTTTTTATTTTGGTATGAACTTTTCATAAATTTAAAAAATACTTCACTCCATTAAGAAAATCAATGAGAATATAAAATAAGTGGGTGGGGCTGGTTGGGGGTAGTTTTGGGAAAGGGATGGGGCCGGTTGGTCGGGGTGTGTGGGAGGGGGAGGATAAGCTCTCATTTATAGGGGCGCGAAAAGAGTTTGTGGGAAAATGACGAAAATGGGGTTTCTGTGGTGGCTACGTATTGAACAGTGAGAGGTGGGAGGGATCTGGTGGGATCTAGAATGATCGATTTACCCATAAGTGGGAAAAAATATGATACGTGTAGTCATATGTAGTAGTAGTAAGTAAGTGTAGTCATATACCATCATGATAAGTGTACCCATATATATCGTGATAAGCAAACCCAGTTTTTATGGTAAGTAAAATTGATCGGGGTTCAATTATTGGACTTTGGCCTGTAACAAATAAATTTCTCACAAATTTTTCTAGTTCTGGCTTGGATAGCTTGCTTATCAAAGAGAAAATTAATTGAGAGGTATGCGTAAGTTAACTCGGACACCCTTCATCGTCGAACCAAAAAGAAAAAAATCATAATAAGATGATTTATCCTGCAATTACATGTCTACATTCATGGTAAGTGTAGCAATATATCGTTGTAAGTAAATCCAGTTTTTTACGGTGAATAAAATTGAGTTTTTTTTTTTTGAAAAAGCGCAAGATCATCTCGATTTTAGCAAATTTACGTTACATATTGTTAGTGGTTTTGATCTAATGGCTTGTGGGTTTGTTATCCACACAATTAACCAAGGTTCAATTCTTAGAGTCTGACTGTAATAAATAAATTTCTCGTAAATTTTTTTATTCTTGTTTGGATGGCTTGCTTTTAACCGGACTAAAGAGAGAATTTATTTCTTGTATAAACCATAAGAAGATGATTTCTTCTCCAATTACGTGTCTACATTCATTTTGTGTTCAAAGATCTATATATCCCTCATTTTGTAGTGTTTATTAAACACATGAGGTGGTACGCAACATTTATCCATTCATTCTTTCAGTATCGAGCGGGTACCACGTGGTACTCGTGCCCGTAATTTGAGTCATCCATTTTGGTTTTGGACGGTCCGAATTTTGGAGAGAGAAATAGGAGAAAGAAAGGGCGGAGAGAGGAGGAGAGAGGATTTCGATCTCAGCCATCCAATATACTTTTGGATTGCCCGGACACAATATTCGCGCAAAAAAATTTCAATTTATTCGTTTCTTGTATTCAATGAGCCGAAAGTCGTGGTGGGAACCAGTAGAAAGACCCGATGGATGAGGTCAAGGTTAGTTATGTACGGAAATCATTTTATTGGACCCACGCTCTTCTTTATGAAAGCGCCACCGTCCATTGTCAGCACAAAATTCAATTCTAGCCCCTTTTCAATTTCCCCCAGCAGGTCCCGTTTCACTGGTCAGCTTTTAGAAAAAAAAATTTAAAAAAAAAATTTAAAATAAGTTATTCTTTCATAATATATCACATAAAAAATGATGAAAAATTAATTTTTTCTAAAAACTAATTAGTGGAACATCCTATTCATGTTGCTCCACCTCTACCAGATGATTTAGTTATGTTCTTCTTAAATTTCTATTTTATCGTTTTAGTTTGATTCATATTATATTTTTGAGATTAATTATTCACCTCGATCATTGATGTCTTAAAATAAAAAATTATATGACTAAAAGAGAAAGTATTAAAACTTTCGAATTAACACAACCATTCAAAAACAAACTAGTCATCAACGATTAAAGCAACCATTCAAGTTGGGGTGAAAATCGAACTTTGACAAAATATGTAATGAAACTTCCGAATTATTGTTTGATGAACCACATTAACCTTTTGGTACATATAAATAACAATTAAACAATTATTTTGGGAAATACTAGTAAATAACAATTAAACAATCGTCACAGCAATTTGGTTTTTATTCACGATGTTATTCATCCTTAACATTCACGATGTTTTGATTTTTAACCCCTCGGTCATCCGATCATATTTTGGACGGCCCGGATATATTCGGTAATTTTTATTTATTTTGATCGGTAAAAAATCAAAACATATCAAGACCGTCCAAAATATGATTGGATGGCCGATGGGTGCATAGCACCCGGGGCACAACACCCATCCCGTTTCCTCAGATAGTAAAAAAAAATTCAAAGTGGGGCCATTTTGGGTACTTTCTTTGTCCAATGGCAAAATATTAAGATTTGACAAGTTTGTTCTTTTTTATTTTTATTTTTTTGTCAATCGGTAGATTTGACCAGTTTCTTCATATAGCTTAATTTTCACAGACTCACATCATCCACCACTAGGATCTTTATTCCATTCAATGTAGTAGCGACACTTGTCTATTTTAGAATCAATGTTTAAAATTATCTTAACTTTCTGAATTAAATTTGTTGCATGTAATGATAAAATAAAAAATAAAAAATGCCGACACACCTCTGTGTCGGCAAATCCCAAATTACCATACTTGCAAGTTGCAACACTGATTCAAAAAACCTGCCGTCATTTCCTTGAACTGATTTTTTTTTGTTTTATTACTTATATTTTTAGGTAGAAAAATAGTAACTCAATTAGTAAAACAAAAGTTTAAGAGATTGTTATCCTACTCAAAAAATTGGAATTTTGTGATTTGGTTATTAATATTGACCGTAGATGTTTAACTTTTTAAATTTGGTTTATTACATTAATTAACTTACAAAAAAAGATGTTACATTTTTTTTTTAAAACTACAATTGATTGTTTTATGGGTGTATCAGTATTCAATATAATATTCTCATGTTTTATTTATAGTTTCGTTTAATTTAGAAATTCAAGATGATATTGTCCATCCAATCTAAAAAGGCTAGGTGTCACTATTCACTATCATATCAAATGAAAATAGAGCTAATTGATGAGTAGAATGGAGAGGATGCGGATCCCAATTAAGGACGAAAATTCAAAGGGTGCCAAAAATATACTAATGACTTGCGAGGCTCACTTTTGAATCCCACGAAAACAATTCAAATAGTTCATTAATTTTAAAATAATCTTTTGAGTATCTCTCAAAAAAAATCAGCTTAATTGAATATGCGTTTTGCATTTCTCATTAAAAACAACAACAATGATTTACAAGGACGGACACGACACACCATCTACATGGTGCAAAACTGTGTTGCACACCTGTAAAACGAGACAAACTTCACAGAGAGAATTCTAAATTTAACAAGACAAATTACGCAAAGGATCAACACAAACCTTACTAGACATTTTATTTAACAAAATAACATCATATCGTTTTCTCGGCATACATTCAAACACACCATAACAAATACACAAGACACGAATTATTCTGGTGTTTTACACGAGACACACTGAAATAAGACCTCACAAAACAGAAATAAGATTTCACGAGACACACAATACTAGAGGACCATACGTCCCACGATTAGACAGTGGAACTACATGAACACCTGCATGGAGTCATGTATTACACGAAGCCCAATTAGATTCACGCACAAACTTCCTTTTCTAGTGCCTAGGAAAGAAGATTTGAGCTGCACTTGGGCATTTCCAATGGTAGAACGGAAGAGACGGCCCTCTTAAACTAAATACATTTCATCTTTGACGTTCGGGTGCACTTTGTATAAACCCTCATTGAGTAATGCAGCAGATGATGATGATGACAAAGCAGCAGACTGAGGTTGCACCTCCATGGCCACCTCATGATACATCCTTCCCCTATACGCAACAAGATCAGCATAGAAGACCGGAGGAACAAGCGAGATCGGCTTGGTGCAACGAGCTGAGGTAAAACACAGGTGGTATACCAGCTTCTGTATCTGATCCGAGGTGAAGTTATGCTCATCCGAGAGGACAGTGTAATGCGCCGCCTTGCTCGTCCCAATTAATCCAAAATGGCTGTAGAGATAAAAATCAAAGTGGAATGGATGAACAATTTTCGTGTCCACCACGGTTCCTGGAGGCACATTTCCATTTCCAAATCTACCTGCGTCCCTCGCGTTCTCAACAAACGTTCGAGTCAGGTGACGCTTCTGGGCAACAATGAGAGTGACGGTCGGGCGATAACCATCTTCATATATGGCATTCTTCATATCTTGTAACTCTTCGTTGAGAACCATCTCAAACTGACCTTCACTTACCCCATCGCGGAAAACCACTATTTTCTGTGGCTTGACTTTGTTGAGGCGAGCATAAGTGTTGACTAGATCCAAACAAATGGCCCCGAAATCAACAATCTTCTCCTTACGGTGTTCCTGGGGGCATACACGGGTAACAAAGCGGCTGACGGCAGGCCAGTTGGTGGTGGCAATAACCCCGGCAAAAGATGGACAGGTTGTGTTTCCTGCTCCAGGGTGATTGACATCAGCACCTATAAACATGACATGTTCTTCCCCTGGAAAACCAGGCAGCCGTTCAACTAATTCGAAATTGATACCGCCAAGCTTGACATTGATTTTCAGAGAGAGGTTTGCAAGATACTGGTCATTCTTCCTTTTGTCGGAGTCGTACGCGCGACTGACCATGCAACACTGAGTTATTATTCCAATCCTCGTCTCAGAGACCCATTTGAGGTACTTTTTGCCATCGTGCTTTTTGCCGTTGTGCATTTCAGACATTACGCAGATGAAAAGTTGTAAACGGCCATTGCGTTTCCCATTGGCCTCCTTCACAACACTATTAAGTAATTCGTGAGTAGCAGAAACAGTAGACAAGTCATCCATGCCGGTGAAACGACACACCACAGGCTCCTCCACATGGATTCCTATTTCTTTGCATTTAACTCTCAACTTCTGAAGGAAAATACCAGATTTCAGCCGAGAGGAAGGGTCAAAACAGCTGAAATCTATAAATGCCCACCGCACAAGCGGCTTGGCTTCCACAACTGAATTTCCAGTTAGGTTCCATTGGCAAGTCTCCCTGTCAACTCTAATTACTTGGGTATTGCCAGAGGGAGTACGTAGCTTCAAAGCAGGTGGCGCTAGGACACGACCTAGTACTCTTGTCATGTTCTCATCCACTGCAATTTCAAAATTTCGAACAACATTTCTGCAGAAACAAAAAGGGGGATTAATATGTCCTTCATAAACAAATACAAAACGAAGCAAAACACATTAAACCACAAAGTGTGAAGATAGTATTTGCGATCACACAAATTGCACAAATACAAGAAAATTCACACAAAAAAGGGAAAGAAAAAGAGAACACATATTTCCTATTCCAATGATAGTGATGCGTACCAAACTCAAGTTCCTATTCATTCAAAAGAGTCATGTTAACCTACCACTCCAGTAGATTGGGACCTTGTGTCTTGTGAGCCAATGATTCTGCTTTTCGTCAATGAGTTGGAAACTATTCAAGCTTTTCGTCTCAAAATAAACAGAACGACACGTTCACTGGCCTAAGATTTGAGAAATTAGCTATTTGTAAGCAAGATTGACAAATTTAACACAATGTCATCCAAAATTTGATATCATGCCACCTATGATGCACGGACACGGACACTGACATGGACACGGACACGGACACGGGAATTCTAAAAAAATGGGGACACGGACACGGCGGGGGACACGCCACGTGGAAAAAAAAAATATATATTTACACATTTTTTTTTATATTTTTTGTTGCAAAATGTACAAATTAGGGTATATTTGTAAGAGTTTTTAATATTGAGAGGTAAATGTGTTATAACTTAAACTATTTGGGTTTTTGGTGTAATTAGACACAAGTATATATACTCCCATTCGTTCTGCCCTACTAGCAGCAGCAGCAGCCACCGATCGACTGGATCGAGCAGCAGCAGCAGCAGCCACCGACCGACTGGATCGAATGGACCTCTCGCTGCATCATCGTCGCCGACCCCTCGCTCATCATCGGCGGCGGCGGCGAGGACCATCTCTGCATCGTCATCGCCGACTGGATTTGTACCTGCATCGTTGTCGTCGTCGTCGATCGGAGGGTTTCGTCGAAAGCAGGTTCTTCTTCTTCTTCGTCTTCTTCTTCTTCTTCTTCGCTGCCGTCGATCGGACCTTCTTCTTCTTCGCCGCCGTCAATCGGACCGTGTCCCCATCGGTGTCCCCTTTGAAAAAATCGACAAAATATAAGGGATGGCGTGTCCCGTACGTATTTCGGCCGTGTCTCTGCCGTGTCCCGGTGTCGCCGTGTCCCATACGGCAGTTCGGCGGCCGGGAGCCGTGTCGGTGCTATGTAGCATGCCACTGACCAGTGACCACTAGCAATGCAGAAAGGGATTCATGGCAAATAAGCAATGCTTAAAGGGACTAGTGCTGGTCTACTGAATCCCAGATTTTGCGTCATCGTGGTGGGTCAAAAGAGTCCCCCGCTTAGGATCTCTTTATCACACTGGAAGAAGGAAAAAGAAAGGAGAAGAAAAAACTTCATAGAAGAATCAAAGAAAAGACAAGACATGTTTTACTACGGTACCATTACAGAAGAATGCGCAAGAAAATTGAAGTGTATTTTACACTAATTAATGAAGACAGAATGAGGATTTAGTTAAAGAACGTACCCGCAAGGTCCATCCTGAGCCTGCACCATCTCATAGATGGTGCTCTTTCGCTCCATTGGTGTAGGCATTGATATCTTTTTCAACAACCTAGCTTTTTCTCCATGCAACTTCTCCCTTGGGTAGATCTGACCCTCCACCAAAGTACAGAACTCCATAGGAACATAATTGTTCCTCCCCAGATCTAGACTGGGAATATCACCGAACGATATCTCCTTCTTGTATGTCTCCCAGAAATAATCCAAAAGTCCAATTTTCCTCGGTGGCTTCTTTTTCTCCCGATCTTCAAGAGGGAATGAAATATCTCGCGTACTTTTATTTGACAGCCCAGCTATAGGGAATTTCCGCTTTGTGATGCGATGAGTTACGTAGACTTTCAACCCTTTTAATGCTTTTGTCACATCTCTTTTCAAATGACACACATCGTTTACTTCTTGAAAACCCCGAACATGCTCCATAAGGAAGCCTATGACTGGCATTTGCTTGCAAAATGCCATAGCTGAATGATCCAAACATAAGGCTAGGCCCTGAGAAGTGGGCTTCAGGCTCTGTTGGAAGCCTCTAAAAGCTGCAACGCCGCATCCGAGGTCATCTGATGGTCTGAATTGTCTAGAAAAGAAGCATCGACCAACAGAGATCCTTTGGGTAGATGGATTCTCCTTCATAACCAAATCCATTCCTTGCAAAATATAGTGGGGATTATCAGCCTGATTTCCACTTATGTAATCCTGTAGCATGGAATAGTTCAGCTCATTCTTAAACGTAACAGTGAATACAGGAGTGTGGTGATTCTCCATGTCTTCCCCACCAAACTGCCCAGTGGGAAGCGGCACTTTACTGAAGATGTTTTTCTTTCCATCATAAGCAGTCTTGTGGTTTGGAGATCGGATGGGGTCATCAGGGAAAAGCTTGTTCAAAATCCGACGAAGATCCAATTTTGGTGTAAAATTCGGTGTAGGCTGTGGGCCATGAGACACTGGCTGTTCGATATCGACAACATAGTGCAATATGGTGCCTTCTGGATTGAACCTCACTAGAAAATGGTTGGCAAAGAGCCTGACCTCCCGGGCAGCAACTGTTCCCCCTCTGTCAGGCCGTTTCATGGGCACAATTTTATTCTCTGTTGTTTCAGAAAGAGAGAGTGGGGGCTTCTTTTCGGATATTCCCAAAGACTCAATATCTGGAATAACAAAGCACAGAAAGACCCCGTCAAACATTTGCGCTTGTAAAGCATATAGAGCATCCAGATTGAGGGTAACATTACAATAAAAAAACCGCAGTCAATCGCACGGCAAAACAGGCAAAGTAATGCGAAAGAAACACTTGTTCTTCCATCCTAGATCAGGGCAGTGTAGTCAATTAATATAGTATAAACATGAAAAACGAAAATGACAAGCCTTGGATCATTTCTATCCATTTTTTGAGGATAACAGTTCCCATTGTCATAAACAGCCACAAATTCCCAAGGACCCATCATAACCGTACGTACCTCTCCAGGAATAAAGCTCAACTTCATAGACATGGCATCAGTTCAAAAGACATCTATGCATGAATTTATGCCCTTCCCTATCCCACCCGTTTCCTTTGGATAATAAGCGAAAAAATTCTACAAGAGTCAATTAAGTTGACGCAGCAACATAAGATAGTTCACAAAATATTTGAATGCACCCAATTCTATGTAGCATGGAAAGAAACAAGATAAAAAATGCAGAAAACAATACAATACACAGCATGTAAGAATATTTTGGCCATCATAAAGCGGAATGAGAAAAAAGAATTTGATTTAGCCGATTTCAATTACTGGGTCATAAGACTTTTAATTGATATCTTTGAATACTCGGCCATTTGTGCACCTTGAAGACGCACAAGGGTAAAAAGTAATGTAGACTAAAAATGATATCTGTGAATACCCAATTCTTTGTAGCACAAAGACAAACAATATGTAAAAAAATGTGGCATACTCCATGTATTAATATATTGGCCTTTATGGGGAAGAAGAATTCATGTAGCTGACTTCAATCGATGGGCACATAAGACTTGAATTGTGGTTTGGGTATCAGATTTCTTTCAACACGAATGAAAAAATACCGCATACACCGATTAAAGTTGAACATATATTACATAGCTTACCATAAAAAATAAGCAAGTACACCATAATGTCATCTTTGATTAAACAACCATATATTCCATAGCTTAACCATCAATATCCAATTTAATTCAAGTGATGCATGTTGCTTAAGTTTCCAACTCAAAACAAATATGAATTTCGTTGACTGTGTTTCTTTAAGTAAATTCACATGTTGAAGTCAAACTAATACTGTAATGGAGTGACAAAAATTAGAGAAACGTATTGACAAAAAAGCCGCTTCATCAAGAGAGAGGGGATGTAATTGTAATACCAAAATCCATCATATATCACATAAATAAATAAAACTCAACTGAGGAGAAAAAAATAGGAAAATTTGTTTTAACCCAAATATCTTTTAACTAACATAAATTCATATATCATCCAATCTGATTGGAAATTTTTTGAAGGAGAGGAAAGAAAGGGATGGATTTTGAGGGCTCAAAGCCTTTAGGTCGACGACCGTCCACTATTGGCTTCTGCATACATTGATGGGGAAAAAATGAACTAGAAAAGTGAGTTTCCAAGAAGCCAACTAACTCTTCATTAATGGCCAACCAAGGCAATCTTAAAAGTATGCGTACAACTTTCTGTTTCAACGTTCTCACTAGATCTCAGTCATTTTTTGGGAGAAACGGAATTGACTTGATCAGGGAATTCTCCTGTCCCGGTTTCTCACCTAATTTGTAAGCCAAATATGAGACAAATTTCTCTCTCGCTTATCATTTCTCACAATGACACTCGCACTAAACGATTTGCAACTATTGTTGATTCAAGCTGCTACAACATTTAAACCCGATCCCAAAAACATGCACTAGAAGCACAGAAATACCTTCCATATAGACTATACACCTAAACCTGTGACTACACCTTCACTATCACTTGCCTTGCAATTTGTTGAAGTACTGAATTCCACGTGATCATAACAGATACTCTAATGTAATCCAAACTAAGAAATCTAAATCACTAATAAGTCAAGATCAATGAACCTTACACTAACGAAACCAACATAGCGGTAAAGATAATAATAGATCATGTCACAACACCTAAAAAGCTCCGAAGATTGTAAAATGCACGCATTCATAGATGGTTTTCTGCAAGCATAATCATTTGAATTCCCACCCAATTCCACAAACCTATCAAGGAAACTAAAATAATAACTCCAGCGAAAATTAGCCAACCCATTAGAAGGCATTTATATCTGATGTGTTACCAAAAAAGACGAGGAAATGCTAGGAACACAACCATTTGGACACAACACCGATCACAACCTCTCACATACATGCAGGTCCCACACACATTTAATAGATGGGACCCACGTGTATGTGAGGAGTTGTGTTTGTGATTGTGTCCGAATGGTTGCGTTCCTATCATTATTTTAGAAGAAAACAACCAGTCAAATGGTAAATAAGACGTGGCAGAAAAAACAAATAGTCAAATTTCTCTCTTTCTTCTTCCCACACATCTAGCTTCCTTGATATAACTCTCTAGAAATTCATGATCCAAAGACAACTTTAGCAAGACCAGCACAACCAACTGTATAACAATATTCTACCTACATTATACCAAGAATAACCTACCCACAATTTAACCAGAGAAATGAAATCTGTAGACAAAATCAACACTCAGCTAGGTCCACATAGCCCAACTAAAAAGTTGCCCAATAAACACATCAATTTTGGGTATTTTCTGGGAGAAAATCGAGTTTAAAAAAGCATTTTACTAACAGCCCATTCCACCAACTCAAAACAGCCAAAAAAATTGACTTATTCCTAAAATCGAGGCAACCACTCTCTCACTATAGATTACATGAAAAGCCGTAAAAAAGCTAAAAAGCCAAAAACCTCTCTTATAGCGGAACACCCCATAAAAAGGGCTCTCATACAAAAGTCTCACCAAATCTACCATTTTTGTGAGGAAGGGGAAGGAGCCAGTTTAAAAAATAGTACTACTACTTTTGTACTTTTCCCTCATTTTCTCACCAAATGATTGATCTGGCTAAAAACTTCCAATCTTCAGTTTCTTTTCTAAACAAATCCCTCAATCCAAAGGGGCAGCAAAACCTAATTCCCAAGTAGTATGCTTCTCCCTTAATTCACTTTAAGATTTCAAAATCACCAAACAATAAGTGCAATTACACAAACACAGGTTATACCTATATATGAGAAGTGAAATCAAACGATCTGAAGCAAAAAGATATATACCGGGAATAGCTTGAGACTGAGATTGAGAACTAGGTTGAGAATGAAGACCAGGTCTCCCATTCCACACAACCCCTCCTCCTCCTCCTCTTCCACTGCCATTAATCCCACCACTTCCATTAACTTGAACGGACTCCTGCACCCTCGTGGGACCCACACCTTGACCACCACAAGTCTGCTGTTGCTGTGATGGCCTGCTGGACCCACCACCAGCCTGACCCATCTCACCACCTGACCGAGTATTAACCCACTGCTGGCCACCGGACTGGGTCGGACCACCCCTACCCCTACCCGCTCCTCTTCCACCGCCGCCGCCGTTGCGGCCACTGCCGGAATTTCCGATTCCACGGTGGTGGTGGTGGTAGTTGTTACTGCTTCTCCCCATTTCTTGAATCTGATCACCGAAGACTAAAGACGACTCTACTTTTCTCCCTCTCTCACTGCTGGTAGTGTGGTTTGTTTGTGATGTGATGTGAGTGAGCGAAGTGGGTGGAATGCTAATTTATAGGGGCGCGAAAAGTTTGGGGGGAAATGAATGACGAAAATGGGCTTGATCCGTGGTGGCTAAACAGTTGCTGTATTCGAATAGTGAAGGGTTACTTAAAGAGGAATCTGGTGTGATCTAGAATGATCGATTGCAAGTAGGAGAAAATGGGAAAGAAAATTAAGAGGAAGGAAGGAATTAATGTAGCAATAATTATCATAAGATCATTTCCCATAAAAATCTAGTAATGCCTTAAATTATGGCCTTGTTCGGTTGGGATTTCTAAATCGGGTTTTGAGAACCTTCCCTTGTTCGATTTTCAAGAATTTTCAAGGGTTTTTGGGTTGGGGTTTTAAAAATCCGGATTCTAAAAACCCCAACCAAACAAGGTGTATGTGTCTACGTACGTTGTTATTCATGATCTATAATTATAGTATATAGTACTAGTATTTAGTGACATTTGAGATGCACAAAAGATTAAATGGATCGTACGTTAGTAATTGCATGATCGAATCCCATTTGTGTAATTGTTTTTCTAGTATTTATTTTGAATGGGAATTAACTTGATTTTTATAGGTCAATAATATAGTCCAAAAATCTTATCGGTACAGCGAAATGGGGTAGGGTTTGTAATCCATAAAAGTTTAGTTTAGTTTGGTCGGGTAAAATTATTGTTGTTTCTCGTTACCTGAAAGCTAAAAGTTAATTTTTTCTCACATATTCCTTTTATTAAAAATAAGTTGCTAAAATTACCCTGCTCTTTTTAGCAAATGAGAATCAAGAGTAGAGGTGTCGAACAGGCCGAGCCAGCACGAGCACGACACGTTTATCGTCGGCACGGCACGACACGAACACTAAGGTGGGCCGAGCTGGGCCATCATTTTCGAGCCCATGGCACGGGCACGGTGAAGCACGGGTCACAACACGGGCACAGTGAAGTACAGAGCACGACACGGCACGGGCATGATACGACACGGCACGACACGAAGCATGACACAAACACGTATAATGGCAAATAAAATTAATTCAATAGGGAACTTTCCAATTTAATTCCCAATTATGAATGCTTACTTATGTTTTCCGCAATCAGTTAATCAGTTAAGGCACTTATAATTGCCTAAAATAAAGCGTACAACATGGAACTTTATTTAAACATAAAACCGTGTCATTTCTACCCCACTTTTCTTTTTTCCTCTTTAAAAATGTCATTATCTTAGTTTTATAACCATTCTTTTAGAAAAAAATTTAACTTTTATCCTAAGAATATTATATTTTCAAGAATTTATGTAAGTTTTGCGAAATATGAAATAATTGCGTTTTTGTTAGACACTTAATCCGACAGAAAACATCATTTCCCTACTGAATTTGTGTCCTGATGAAGGGAATTTCTAATACTGATCGAGTCAAAAATTTACATCAATGATTTAATCAACGTACAGTACGAAATCAACGATATTGATTATCATGATTATGTCGCGGTCGTGGGTACTGTACATTCAACTACTGCATAATACTTAGTTAACTATCAATCGCGTTTCGATGAAGACACTTTGTAAACCTGGAGCGAACCAAAATTTTGTATGAATGTTATAATCAACAAGCACAACAAAATCAATGATTACGATCGTCAGGATTGTGTTGCGGTCATATAGCTGTTGTACATTCAACTACTACGTAAGACTTAGTCTATCATCAAGTAAGTTGAATATGTAGATTATAAAGGTCATTGTTGAGTTTATTTTTTACAATGATCGATATGAACCGTTATAATTTCACGTTTCACTTATTTTATCATTCCACCATAATTGGAAATCATCGGATATTGATAATCATGTGATCGGAAGACAATACTTCGAAGGCATTAAAAAGTAATTTTTAGCTTCACAAGGCTCGATTGTACACAGGCATGAGAATCGACATGAGCACGGCACAGCACGGACTGTGGTGGGCCGTAGGCCGTGACTGGGCCGAGGATATTTCAAAAAACATGGCACGGTTACTAAATGGGCTGGGTCGGCACGACACAACCCATTCGACACCTCTAATCGGGAATGCTAATGCTTTTAGAAAACGCAAGTTAAAAATTAGACTATTCAAAGTACGCACAAATTGGTCCTCACTCTCTAGTTTAAAAAAAAAGAGTGTTGACATTATGAACACATAAGCTAGGGCCTTGTTCGTTTTGGTTTTCAAGAACCGATTTTCTCAATTATTACCCCTATTTTTAAATATCATTTTTATTTTTCTCTCTATATCTCTCTAATCATTAGTCCCTATTTATCCCTCTAATCATTGTAAAAATCAAAATTCAAAATCCAAACCAAACACAATCTAGACGAGTCCAGCATAAGATTACAAAACAGGGATGCAGTGGATCAGGGCACTGAAAATTGAGTCGCCGTGGTGGTGCCCACCACCAAATGGATTGAGGTCAAGGCCGTTATGTACGGAAAGCTTTTTATTGGACTCAATGGGCCCCCGTGTTTCCTCTCTTTATGAAGCGCGTTTCTTTTGTTTTTATTCTTTTCCCATCATTATGATTCATGGAGTACTTGATTGGATATTTGGATAAGTTTGGCTCACTGCCCTTTTTAATTATTTTATTAATAGCATACGGTATAAAATAATGGCCTAATCAAAATTCGACACCAAAAATTGTCACATTATTTTTTGGTTATCTATTAAGAAATTGTTAAAATTAGCAAGTTTACTACTATTACATAATTCAAATTGGATAATAAAAAATTATCATATAATCTTTACAAACTATAAAAGGGAATTGATATTGACACTCAACTTTTTTCTATTGGCACTCATTTTTTTTTTATCTTTATTATGTAAAATTACCCTTACACTTTATGAATATAGACGAAAAAGGGAGTATCAATACAGAAAAGTTGAGTGTCAATAACAATTCCCCTATAAAAAATAGATTTTCAAATTTTTTTAACAATACTTTTGTTTTGCTTCTTACCCTTATATATCTCTGATCGATTTGCAAGTAGGAGAATACGAAAGAAAATTAAGAGGAGGAAGGGATGCAGTGGTTATCATCAGATTATTTGGCATAACTCTAATGAATTAAACAACGTGTCGACATGTGTTACTTAATCGTAACCTGTAATCTATATTGTCCATCGTATATACTCCCTCCGTCCAGATTTGTTGGTCCACAAACATATTTTTTCAAGTCCGAAAATGTTTGTCCATTTTCAAAAGTTAAAAGATGAAGTATAGAGAAAGCACACAAAAAGTGATGGAAAAAAAGTTGGAATCCCCAAAATGGACCAATAAATCCGGACGGAAGGAGTAATATATATTGAACGATTGTGGTGTAAAAAAATACTCCACTATTTAATCAATCGGATATTACTTCTTTGCTGATGAAGAAAATATCTACTACCTCCGTTCCAAAAAGTTTGGCCCACTTACAAATTTCCAAATTTTATGCACCATACAAAATGTTACCCAAAACTAATTACTTTTCAAGTTTCCCTATCATTAGTGGACTCTAATAAAATAGGAGTTAATCAAGTTTTAAATATAAATTAGCTTCCGGAAAGCAGAAAATCTTGCCGCCAATGTAATTAGAGAACTTTTTCAAAATTTTAAAACACACTTTAAACTTTAAAATTTTCAATTATTCTTCTTTTGGTCTCATTGTTTTGATTGTTAAAAGCATCTCAAGGGCAATAATGGAATTTATCGACTTACCTTTATTGAAAATTCTAAATTGGTCCTCTATTTTGGGACAGCCAAAAAAGGAAAGTAGGCCAAATTTTTTGGGACGGAGGGAGTAGTCGACTGGATATTAGTGATTGCATGATCGAAACATCTTTTTTTTTTTTTTTTCCTTTCCTATAAAATTGATAGTTCTATTATTTTTGGCATTTTAATAGTTCAATTTTTGAAGCAAATGTGGCCATTCGTGTCTTTCTATTGATTACAGTAATATTGTTGGGTCTTTCTATTGACCCGGAGTCGTTGTGGTACCCACTAGTTCTTTGCACTTATCTCTCGTTGGAACCGAAGGGCACCGCGTGGTTTTAAATACCGATTTTGCGACACGTAACGGTAACGGTTTTGGTGTAACGGTTTCGGTAGTATCGAATGTTACGTAACAGGAATCGGGTGTAGCGGTCGTGAATTTTTAAATTTTCTCAGGAATAAGGATGAGGTCAAGGTCGTTATGTACGAAAGGCTTTTTATTGGATCCACTGGGCGCCCTCCTTCTTCTTTACGAAACCGCGTTTCTTTTTTCTTTTTCTCTTTTCCAAGCTGCAAGATGCAACGGATTACACAAAAAAAACTTGCAGGTTGCAAATTGTGTTTGATTGTCAATTTTAAGAAAAAAAATTAGAGATATATGTTCGAGATGGTGTTTGGTTTAGTGTTTAGAGATAGAAGAAAAGTCGGGAAAAATTTGTTTTTGAATTTTTTTGTCAAGAATACTAACCAAACAATAATTTTCACTTTTCACATCAAATCCAATCCAAAATCTCCAATTTTGTCGCCAAAATTTTCTTCCAAGCACATTCTTGCTCTTTTGTCAATTTTTTGTTTTTTTTGCTTTATGATTCTTTCAAAACTTCCCACGCAACAAATGTCCTATCTTATCTAATTATAAAAAAATGACAGAGTTTTAAATTTTTAAAAAAATATTCAACGAAAAACTTAAGGGAACCGATAATATGAATTTAAAATGGGTACATCCGATAAACTAGTTACATGTATCCGTTTGAGCTGATTTCCCGGGAGGCCACTCGAAGAAATGTTCTAAAATTTTTAAAAGGTTTGGATCATTTGCATGGGACTCTAAGGACCAATGTGGCTTGCCACTTTTTGGATCATTTTAGACAAAAATAACCTTCTTCTCTTGTTGGATCAGCCTTATATTCTTAGGGTTAGTTTAGGTAATTCAGTTGTGCTTATTTATCTTGTTTATTTCGTTTTGTGTTTTCATGAGGAGTGAAGGGGAGAGTTTTCAGTTAAAAGCAAAACATTTTGTACTCCTTCTTTTTGGTAAATCAGAAGATTAAATTACAAAGGATCATAGAGTAGACCATAGTCTTTTTTTTTTTTTTTTTTTGGGGTAAGTAGTAGACCATAGTTGTGTACCAAGATTAATCTAACACATGCCTAATATTCAGGCAAATAGTGAACTCCTCTTATTGTTCAGCTCTCATGCCGACGAGGGATTGGGGATGATGCTGTCCCTGCGCCCCCGGGTCCGCGGAGGAGATGATCACATTTTCGTCTTGATAATGTTGCTTCGGGCATGGTTGGCAGCCGCCCTTTATTGACCAAGTTAACTTCCACACTTGAATCTGATTCGATAATCACATAGATCCTCATGCTTTTTTCGAGAATAAAACTTCACAAGATAATTTTAAAGCTTCTCAGGAAATTTCACACTGGATATCAACACAAACTTAATAGAAATTTAATATAAGGAAATAATATTACATCGTTTGCTCGACAGGCATGAAAACAGACCATAACAAACCCAAGACACGAATTATCCTGATGTTAAAGCCACACATGGCAGCTAAAAGGATCAGGAAAACAAGACACACCAAATACAATAATAGTCTCAAACAAGACTCTCATAAAACAGAAACCAGATCCATGATATCCACGATACTAGGACCACTTATTACAGAAACAAGAAGCACCATGATAACCGGCAGTGACACGATTCAATCACAACAGTAGAACGGTAATACAATCTCCTTTTTCTATTCTCCTCCCTAACGAGAATAGATTAGATTCACGCACAACAGTGGAAAGGTAATATAATCACCTTTTTCTTACTCCTCACTTGAGGAGAATTATAGGGAAACCCCAATTAGATTCACGCACAACAGTAGAACGGTAATATAATCTCCCTCCTCTACCTGAGGAGAATAGAGGAGGGAGATTATATACAGACAGCCCGGCCTCCTCAAACGAAAAACATTTTGTTTCGGAAGCCGGGGGTGCACTTGATTCAGTAAAGCAGCAGACCGCAGTCCCGACTCCATGCCCGATTACCGCCTCCGTCGCGGCCCCGACCGGCATGCCTGGTTCCACGGTGGTGGTGGTTCTCCATTTCTCGAACTGATCACTCAAGACTAAAAACGACTTAACACTCTCTCTCTTTCTCTTTCTCTCTCTCACTGCTAGTAGTGTTGTGAATGGGCGAAGTGGGTGGAATGCTCATATATGTAGTGCGAAAAGGGCGCGGGGGGGAATGACGAAAATGGGCTTATCGTGGTGGCCAAGAATTGAACAGTTGCATGTCTCTTTGAACAAAAAAGAAGAAGAAGGAATCTGGTGTGTTCTAGAATAATCGATTGCAAGTAGGAGAGAATGGGAACGAAAATTGAGAGGAGTAAGGGCTGTATAGCAATCAGGGATGGAACCAAGATTTCGTGAACGGGGGACTAAACTATGAAGAATATTAAGCACAAGTACCACCATTATGTAGACAACTAAGTAGATTGTTGATCTTCTACTCTAAATCAACCATTAATATAGCTTGAAAATACTTTGTAATTATTCGAATTCTGGAGGCTGAACGATATTATACTCAAAATGATTAAGCTCCATTCTTGAAAATGTTATTTGAATTATCCAAGTCCTAAAAATACTTTCCAATTTGTCATGTAAACTTGAAGTATTCATAAATTTTATTTTATTTTTGTTAAAAGGCCCCGAACTATTTTCTGAAGCAAATTGGCCATTGGTGTCTAAATACTCAATTTTTCAGAATCATATAGTTATGGATGGCAAACAACTTCATTTTAAAAGTTAAATACTTTCATCGTATAATATGCGTTCAATATTTGAGGTGCATGAAATATTATATGGATCGGATGTTTGTAATTGTATGATCGAAGCATATTTGTTTAATTGTCCGTTCTTCTCGAGTAAATTGACCTTTCGTCGTGCCTTTCTATTCAATTTATGTTAAAATCGTATGCTTCTGGATGGGAATTAACTTGATTTTATATGTAAATTAAATACACTATTCATAAAAATCTTCTTACACTTAACAGTTTAGGTAAAATATGGGACTAATGTTAAAATTATGAACACGTAATAATTAAAAAAAAAAAACTAGGTGAGTCCAGCAAAAATTACAGTAACAGGGATGCAGTGGATGAGGACACTGAAAATTGAGTAGTGGTGGAGCCCACCACCAAATAATTACTAGAGTAGTAGCCACATGGAAGGTCAAGGCAGTGAAACACTTTTTTATTTTCTTTTCTAATTTTTTTTAAATCCAGACGGAACTTTCAATCCGGACCGTCCATTGCATTGTTGGACGGCCCGGATGTGTCGAGAGGGTACCACGTGGTACCCTCCCCGTACCCAAAATTTTCTCGGGCGGGAGGGATTTTATTGGACTAAGTGGGCTCCCTCGTTCTTCTTTATGAAACCGCGTTTCTTTTGTTTTTTGTTCTTTTCCGCTTAGTCGTGGGCTATGATTAAAGATGTACAGCAAAAATTCCTATTTTATTGGAAAAAACTAAAGTTAAGTTTGGCTTTAATCACTACGCTTCTAATTGGAATACTATTTTGGTGGGGTTTGGGGCTCTGCTTTGCACGAGGCGTATGATACCATGTCATGCACTCCATCCGGCCGTCCGTTTCAAAAATATTCAGCTCAGATCAAATCTAATTCCATATAAAGATTATTGTTTGAATTTGATCCAAGCCGTGCATTTTAGATGCATGGTATGGTGCCATACATCTAATACACAGCAGATACCCCTTGTTCATTTTGATTAGCTTGGGGGATAAAAGAATGTTGCATCTTTTACTTTCAATTTTTCTTCCACTTCAAAAATGCTCCTACTATTTCCGTTTCTGGCAAGGTATTGAACAATTGTCTCTAACAAAAGAAAAGAAATTGTACTCCCTCTGTCCCATTTTCATAGTTCAGTATTTCTTTTTGGGACGTCCCAAAATGTTAGTCTACTTTCCAAAATAAGCAATAAAAAGTTAATAAAGTTACATTATTACCCTTTTGTTTGAATTAAAGTATTACTACTTCCATCAATCAAATCACCTTTTTGAGAGGGCAAAAGTGGAAAATTGAACACTTTTTGGTATAATCATTGTGTCCCCTTAAAAAGTTGGAATTCCCAAATGAGACTATGAAAATGGGATGGAGGGAGTACTTGAATAGTGAAAGGTGGGAGGAATCTAGTGTGATCTAGAATGATCGATTGCAAGTAGGAGAGAATAGGAAAGAAAATTAAGAGGGGGAGGAAGGGATGTAGAAAGTATCATAACAACATTTGACATAATTCCAATAATGGATTAAATTACGAGTCCACATATATTACTTAATCGCAACATGTAATCTTTATTGCTCATCTTGTACTATATATTGAACGATTGAGCTGCAAACAATATTTAATCGATCGGACGTTAGTGATTGCATGATTGAAACATATTTGTTTAATTAGTACATTTTCTAAAGTAAATTGGTCATTCGTGTATTTCTGTTTAATTTTTTAGAATTATATGTCTACGCTCACACCGCATTAAATCCCTATATGTTTACGAATACCGCATTGTATGGAATTTATCTTTGGGTCCCACACAAACGATCGGAGCCGTTCAATTTATTTTAGATCATTTTATAAAGGTGTCTGTAAAAAATTATCTCAGTCGAATATCGGTAAGAGCTTAATCAATTCGTTCAAATTTCATTCCATGAATTGTACGGATCAAAATGTTAACAAACTTATCGAGCTAAGTGTTGTTGATTAATGATACTGAAAAGTGAGAGGAATCTGGTGGGAGAGTGGGAGAGATAGTTAAGGGTAAGAATAATGGAGCAATTGTCATAACATCATTTGGCATAACTTGCCTTAAATTATGGGTCTACATACATTGCTTAATCTATATCGCTCATCTTATAATATGTACTGAACATTTGAGGTGCACGAAATATTAAATGGACCGGACATTAGTAATTATATGATCGAAACACATTTGTTCAACTGTCTGTTTTTTTACAAGCAAACTAGTAGGGTGGTTTGGCTAAATAATCCTTTTGGACATTTTATCTTTATACAATTTCCACATATGTAATTCTCCAGCTTGGAATAATTCAACTCATTCAAAATCCATTCCTTGCAAAATATTGCGAGGATTATCATGGTGATTTCTACTCATGTAATCCACTAGCTTGGAATAATTCAGCTCCTTCACCAACGCAATAGTGAATATCAAGTGTACTAGGCATGGTGTCGGTCGAAGCGGCGAATCTGCCTAAGACATTCTGACCCGACCATTTGAAGTGTCAAGTATGCACGGAACGCGTGAGACGTACGAGGGACTTGGTGAGCAAGTCACCCCTAGATCGCTCTCTAAGCATTCAATGGACCGGACTTCGTGCCTTTCTATTCAATTTATGCTAAAATCTTACAGTTAACGGTTTAGTAAAAAATAGGACTGTTGAAATTATGAACACGTAAGCTAGGTGAGTCAATTCCGATAGAATTAAAAAAAAAATTTAAAAAAAAGAAAACAAAAAAAACTAGGTGAGTCCAGCATAAGATTACAACAGGGATGCAGTGGATCAGGACACCGAAAATTGAGTAGTGGTGGTGCCATGGTTTTAAATACTGGCTGTTACGTAGCGTATCGGCCGTTACGTAACGATTTTTGGCCTTTGCGATACCGTTACACCCCAGTATACCGCTGAGAGGGAAAAATCGCATGCGTGTCGGCCGGTTCTCGTTACGTATCGGTTCGTATCCGATTCATAGACCGGTTCACGACCATTACGACCGATATTCGACCGTTACGGGGTATTTAAGCAATTTAAAATTGTTTTTTTTATTTATAAAAAAATGGCTTTTAAAAACTCACAACTGCTACACCTGATTCCCGTTACGTAACGTTCGATACTACCGAAACCGTTACGCCATAACCGTTACCGTTACGTATCACAGAACCGGTATTTAAAACCTTGGGCGGTGCCCACCCGCCACCAAATAATTAGCCATATGGAATAATGGAATTAAGGTCAAGGCAGTTACGTACGGAAGGGATTTTATTGGACTCCCTCGTTCTGCTTTATGGTTTTGTTTTTGTTCTTTTCTTATCTTTCCCGCTTTAGTCGGGGGTTTTGATTAAAGATGTAAAATATCCTACTACTTGATTGGAAAAAAACTAAAGTTTAGTTTGGCTTGATCACTACGCTTCTAATTGGAGTACTATTTTTGGTGGGATTTGGGGCTCTGATGTGCACGAGGTGCATGGTACCGTGTCATGCACTCCATTTGGTTGTTCGTTGCGAAAATACACAGCTTAGATCAAATCTTATTCCATGTAAAAACTATTGTTTGAATTTGATCCAAACCGTGCATTTTGAATGCATGGCACGGTGCCATACACCTTATACACACCATGAACCCTGTCCATTTTGATTAGCTTAGGCCTAGTTTCCTAAAAGATTATATCAAAATGTGATTAAATCAACCATTGATTTTATCAAATGAGGAAGATGTTTGATAAAATCTCAGCTTTTTTGCATTGAAAAAACTGAGATTTTATCAAACCGTTTCCTCATTTGATAAAATCAACGTTGATTGATTTAATCACATCTTGATTTTATCAAAGATAAAATCGTTTGGGGAAACTCACCCCGGGGATAAAAGAATGTTGCATCTTTTACTTTCAATTTTTCTTCCACTTAAAAAATGCACCTATGGCTAAGTATTGAACAGTTGTCTCTAGAGGAAAAAAAAAACTGTATTTGAACAGTGAAAGGTGAGAGGAATCTAGTGTGATCTAGAATGATCGATTGCAAGTAGGAGAGAATAGGAAAGAAAATTAGGAGGAGGAAGGGATGTAGAAATTATCATAAGAACATTTGACATAATTCTAATAATGGATTAAATTACGGGTCTACATATATTACTTAGCGGTAACATGTCATCTATACTGTTCATCTTGTACTATATTTTGAGCGATTGAGCTGCAAACGATACTTAACCGATCGGACGTTAGTGATTGCATGATCGAAACATATTTGTTTAATTAGTACATTTTCTAAAGCAAATTGGCCAGCCATTCGTGTCTTTCTATTTAATTTTTTAGAATTATATGTTTACGCACACCGCATTGTATGGGATTATCTTCGGGTCCCACATAAATTATCGGAACCGTTCAATTTGTTTCAGATTATTTTATAAAGTTGTCTGTAAAAAAATTATCTTAGTTGAATATCGGTAAGAGCTTAATCACTTCGTTCAAGTTTCATTCCATGAATCGTACGGGCCAAAATGTTACTCCCTCCGTCCCTTTTTAAGTGATCCACATAGGAATACGTGCAATTTCAAACCCCTAAAAAATATATTTCTATATATAATTTTGTAATTTTTTTTATACCAAATTAAAGTGCTCACTGAGTACTTTAATTTGGTGCAAAAAAATTACAGTAAAAAATGTTCTACGGAGGTGTCTTTTTTAACGTTTACAAAAATACACGTTTCCCAAGTGGATCACTTAAAAATGGACGGAGGGAGTAACAAATTTATCGAGCTAAGTGTTGTTGATTAATGATACTGACAGGTGAGAGGAATCTAGTGGGAGAGTGGGAAAGATAGTGAATGGTAAGAAGGATCCAACAATTATCATACGTAACATCATTTGGAATAACTTGCCTTAAATTATGGGTCTACGTACATAGAATCTTATAATACGTACTGAACATTTGAGGTGCTCGATTTATTAAATGGATTGGACATTAGTAATTACATGATCGAAGCACATTTGTTCAATTGTCTGTTATTTTTTACAAGCAAATTAGTAGGGTGATTTGGCTAAATAATCCTTTTGGGTTACTACTTTTGTCTTTATACAATTATCGCGAGGATTATGAGGGTGATTTCCACATATGTAATCCTCTAGCTTGGATTAATTCAGCTCATTCAAAATCCATTCCTTGCAAAAATATTGCGAGGATTATCAGGGTGATTTCTACTTATGTAATCCTGTAGCTTGGAATAATAGTTCAGCTCCTTCACCAAAGTAATAGTAAATATCAAGTGTACTAGGCATGACGTCAGCCAAAGCGGCGGGTCTGCCTAAGACATTTTGACCCGACCACGTGGAGTGTCAAGTATGAACGGAACACGTGAGACGCATGAGGGACTTGGTGAGCAAGTCACTCCTTGCCTATAAAAGGGGGACTCACCAACCTCTAGCTGGATCGCTCTCTAAGCATTCAATGCACACACAAAACAGACACACACACACACACACTCTCTCTCTCTCTCTCTAAAGAAAGGAAGGAAACGCCGCCACTCGACGCCACAATGTTCAACTCGAACCACTCCGAATCTAGCTAAATCCGCACGAGTTAAGGACCTTAAGGTAAATTACTCTACACAATGACTAATTCTTGTGTAGTTTGTGGAGATAATTGGAGGTCAATAATAAAAATTATCTAATCAGCATCAAGACTACCCCCGTAACAAATGGCATTGACCTAAAAACCCAATTATATTGAAGGTGATCTGCAAAATAAATATGCAAAGAACAAAGTGAACCATCAAATTTGTGGATGCTGCTTGGCACATCAATATTTACAACGGCAAAAATTGCAAGGGCGACAATAATGAGCACGGTTCATTGCCCCTGATACATGCTACCAAAAACAAAAAATCTATGCGTAACGCACGGACGGTGCAGATGCACTGTGCAAAAGTATTTTTAACGGTCTAGATTGTATTTACTCTTTGACCGGTAAGAATATTCTTTGACCGGTCAAAGAATAATCAAGATTTGAACTATTGATTTGTTGAAATGGACGGTGCAAATGTGAGCTTACGTGTTGCGTACGCGTGCGTGCATACAGATAGTAGGGTTGAAAAAGAGTAATCTAAGGTCATAATTAATTTCTCTCACCCCCAAAACCAAAAAGCTGTTATAAAAGATATGTATGGATGACCATAATGGATAACATTGAAAGGTGTGGTTGTATTGAATATGTCTGCAAGTCTTAAATGGTCAATTGCTTAGTAGTCTTTTGGCTATATAAAGCAATCGGGCTGAAAGGGATTGTACACCGAGAAAGTAAGAAAGAAAAGCAGAAAGGAAAATACCACTCTGAATGATATTTGAGTAGTCCAGAAGACTAACTCTTTTTCTACACATTTTGTATCCAGCACTTTATTTACTTTTCAGCTCTTATTATCTGCTTAGTTTTATAACACGTTATCAGC
>JAXBDA010005324.1:0-24988 GCA_036023075.1 Gaultheria prostrata
CATTGAACCAAGGGGTGGCTACCTAAGAGCCAGTTAACTACAATTCACACTTTTGAGTCAAACACCGTTGTCCGTCTCTGTGGTTCGACTCCGGTACTTCCGGATTATTGTGCTACATTGATCAGTTATCCTACGCTTGGGACGTGTTTTGAGTCTTTATTCTTAGTCACCTGGTCGGTCAAGCAGGGTGTGAGGAGAGGAGAAGAAAAAGTGAAGTGGGGGAGGAGAGAGAAGGGAGGTCTGTTGTTCTTGGATTGGGATGGGATGGAGTCTTGGGTTGACAAGAGAAGTGGGAGGACAAGGGAGGGAAATGGAATTTGATAAGATATACTCCCTTAATGGGCATTTCTCCAAGCCAAAAGGAGGGGGATTTCAGGGTTATTCACTAAAAAAAGAAAAAGGCATATTTTTGCCATTGGGCAAAATTCATTTACCTCCCCTGAGGTTTCCGACAACCCCAGACACCTCCCCTACTTTTTCTGAAAATGCAGTTTCCTCCCTTCTAGTGGATGGTCGTTAGATGGAGTTAACGGTGAGGGTTATATTTGACATTTCAACCTAACCTAGACTCTGTCATCCTCAAGACAGCATTGATTGAGTCGATCTCCACAGAACTCCTCCCGATTTCGATTTTCTTCCCCAAGAAGGACCACTCGGTTGGAACTGCTCCGAGTGGCGCAGAAGACGTCTAATCGGAAAGGATTGGTGGTGGAATGGCGAAAAGGTAAACAAATGGTGCAAAATCCATGGGTGGGTTGTTTGAACTCACTCTGTCAACAGATCCAAAAAATAAAAAACACCACAATCGGAGTCAAGTTCCAAACCCCGAGCATGGAAATCGACGGCAAAGAAATTAAGGCTCAGATTCGGGATGGTCAAGAGCGGTTCAGCGCCGTCATATCCACCTATTACCGCAACGCCATCAGAACACTAATTATGTACAATATCAGTTGACGACCTTCGAGAGCGTCGAGCAGTGGCTTGAGGAGCTCAAAAGTAAGTGGTGATTTTTATTATTGGCTGAAAAAGTGGGTTTATTAGAGTTAGATTTGAGTATATGTAGATGTAGATTTTGTTGTTTTTTTTGTGGGTGAGAAAATGTAGGGAAAAGGAAGAATTGGGATTTGAAAATGTGGTTTGAATTTCAATTGATATATCCTGCTTTCCATTGTTTTATCTTGATTCGGTTCAAAATTCACTACAACAAATTCTACTTCTTGCTACAAAAATATTTCCAACAAAATGAATTTTGTCACAATATGTTCACTTGTTGTGACAAAATCTAAGTTTGTCACATCAAGTCATAAAAGGTAGAGTTGTTGTGACAAAATCGATTTTGTTGCAATATTTTGTCACAATAAGTATGGAGGGAAAGTTTCCCGCCGGCAGGAATTGAATCTTGCCACATAATAACTTTGTCACAAAAAGTTTGTCACAATAAGAGTATATTTTGGATATTCTGTGAGGAAATCTTTTGTCACAACAAGAAATTTTTATTACTACAATTAATTTTGTTGCAAAAGATTTGAGATTGCACTTGTAGCAACAAAATAAAATTTCCTTACAACTAGTGCAGGTACTTGCAACGAAATTATTTGTCACAACAGATTTAGTTGTTATGACCAAATCTCATTTGTGGAAACAAGATTACAAGGAGAACTATGATGACTACACTACTTTTGTTGGGATAGTTTGTCGCAACAACTATGGCAGAAATTGAGTCTTGCTACATAATAATTTTGTCACCATAAATTTGTGGCAGTAAAGCTTAATTTTGGTATAAAGCTACAAAATATTTTGTCACGATAGGGAATTACTATTCCTACCTATAAATTATTTTGTTACAAAATAGTCATCATTGTGTTTTCATATTACAAAAGAAAAAGTTAAATGTGAATAATTAAATAACCAAGATTTGTTGTAAACAAAAAAAATTAACGATCTTGATCGTCATGATTGTGGCGTGGTCGTGTGGCTACTTTACATTCAACTACATCATAAGACTTAGTTTGCGATAAAATAGGTTTTTTTTTGCCATTCGATATACATCAGTGGGGGGTTAGCGGGGGAGTTAGTGAGTTAGTCCAGATGAAGTATAGCTATTCATAGCCCTAAACCTCAAACACCTCTACCGAGGGTCGAACCCTGGTCTTGTTTGTGGATGAACTAAGAGATAATCGCTAGGCTACAAGTCCTTGGTTCTATAAAATAGGTTGAACATATTCTATACGTCATTTCCAAATAGGTTGAACATATAGATTTTATACGTCATTTCCAAATCAATTTTTATAATTGTCAATCTGAACCGTCAGGATTTTACGTCTTATCGAGGTCATCGAAGATGATTGGAGATTGGTGACAACATAATCGAAAGGCATTCAATACGTCTAGAGGCCTTAAAGTCTTATAATGCACAAGTCTTCCAAAAAAAGAAAAAACTTGGACTCAAACATAGGAAGGAAATATAATGCATAGCTTCGTACTTCCGAGTGACAGCTAATGGGCTGTTTTTTTTAGGTAGATTTTAGTGCATTGCGTCCTCAATTGTTTTTTGTCATTAGGCAGATTTCCTATTGTATTCTAATATTCTATTGATAAAGAAGTGGTTATTTTGGGCTTTCAGTGGTTATATGTCTCCAGACAATTCTCTACCCAGTCTGATGTGTTTAGCTTCGATGTCTTAATTTTGGAAATTATTACTGGAATGAAGAATAGCTTTTGCCAATCGGAGATTGCCACAGAATATCCACTGCTTGTTCTTGCTCTTTACTAAAGAAAGTCAGTATTGTTATTTTTTATAACATAATGCTCGCGTCCTTTATTTTTGTGTCGATTCCAAATTTGCGTTTATGTATTAAGTTTATTAGTTTGAGAACCTATTAAATGCTTATTTAACCTTGATACTCATGCAGATGATAATGGTTGCTGGTATTTGAAGACTCTTGTAGCATGATAGTGGTTTTACTTCCTGTGATAAGTTATGCATTGCAAGTTGTTGGGGTAGGCTCCATACGACCATCTTTGTAAGTGTTTTTTAATCCTATCATTATTGCTTTATATGCTATTGTTTCTGAACATGAAACAGGATAAATAAGTTATGCTTTTACTCATTTTATTGCAGGTGGGTGAATTTTTTTGAAGAGATAACTACACATTGAAACCCGTTGCTTGCAAAGAACTCAAGTCCCTATGTTCGATTTGGTGTCTTCAGATTTTAGTACTTAAGGCAGTGATCATATTGTTTATGATTAGGATAAATATGTATTTTGAAGCATGTTTTGCTTGGGATTTCTTTTGCTCAAATGTCTTAGGAAATACTTGTTTAACATTCATGGTTAATTTGTTTTCGGTGAATGAAGGTAATGAGATTGTTAATCCTATTGTGATGAAATATATTGTATAGGTTTGGTGTGGTGAGTTGACTTTTTCTATATGTGTCTCGAGGTAATATTTTGTGACAAAATTGTTCTAATAGTGAGGAAATTAATGATGATATTGTGACAAAATAATTGTGACTATTATTCCATTTTTGTGAAAATGGGTATTTTCTCACAACAAACTTATAATGACAAAATTTGAGTACTAATTATAGCAAAAACTTTTTGTCTCTACAACGTTCTAACGACGAAGTTTGAGTTTTTGCGACAAAATTATTAGTCACCGTAATCTTTTTACATCTCGTAGGAATAATTTATTGTGACAAAAGTCAACCTAATGGCAACAAAAAAAATACATGTAGTGATGAAATATTTTGTCACAACTGGTGATACTTTTTGTGAGAAATTTGTTTTGTCACTATAATTTTGGGTTTCTTGTGACGAATTTTAAATTTTGTCACAACAAACTTATTGCTACGGGCTTGTTGCAACCAAAAGGGCGACAAAATATTTTGTCACTACAACTTTGTTTGTGACGAAATACTAATATGTTGTGATGAAGTTTTTCGTTGCAAAATCCAGAATTTGTTGTAGTGATTATCTAAATTTAGTTTTGATTTGGTTCAGAAACTATGGTCTTGATTTGGTTCAGAAATTGATTTTGCTGGTGGGTTTTCTAAAGTTCGAGATGAGTAGATTTTGTTCTTATTAGTGAGAAAACAAGTGAAAATAAAGAATTGTGATTTGAAAATGTGGGTTGATGTTTTATGTTGATTTGGTATCCATGGTTTTAGAAAATGAGTGATGGTGGTGTGTTGAGGGAGATGAGAGAGATGCAGATTCTTCTCATTTTCTTCCATTTCTTCTTTTTTCTTCAATTGGTAAGAGACATGAGAGAGAGGAGGAGTGACTGAGGTATATGGGAAAAAAATTTGGGTACCGTATGGGTACCATGTGGCCGATTTTACGTGGTATCCGAAGATTGGATCCGGGCCATCCAAAAGTGTATTGGACGGCCGAGATTAAAACACTCTCTCCCCTTTTTCTCTTTCCAAATTCGGATTGCCCAAAATCAAAATAGACGGCCTAGATACGCCGAGGGGTACCACGTGGTACCCTCCCGACACTGAAATTGCTGCTTCATTTTATAGACAATCCCAAAAAATATCAGGTATAAAATTAAATATTCTCCACTCATAATTTAGGGGTAAAATGGGGAATGAGGTTCAAACAATAAGTGACATCATCAAAAACTGTTAGGTAGGTGGATGGTCAACTAACGGAAGGATGAAATTGAAACTCAAACTAGAACCTCAACGGAGGAAATTGCATTTTCAGAAAAAGTAGGGGAGGCATCTGGGGTTGTCGGATACCTCAGGGGAGGTAAATGATTTTTGCCCTTTGCCATTTTAATTCAGTCCAAAATGTTAACAGATTTTAACAGAAGGGGTGATAGTGATTGGGAATGATAGTTTAGGGGCTGAAGTAGATTGGTTTTATAGTTGATGGGGTGAAAGTGACAAAAAGTGATAGTTTAGGGGGTGTCGATTAAATTAACCCTCTGGAAATGTATGTGGTGATTCATCCCCGGCCTCCTCACTTCAGAATCATGCAAATAGTTTTTGAAATAAAGGAAAATCTTAGCTTGATTATATATATTATTTAAGTTCATACTATTTCAGTATTTCCATTGGAATTTTTTGTGGTTATTGGAAACTCTAAACACTTCACTTTGTTCCAAAATAATCAATCTCGAAAGATTTTATTCACCGAAAAGTTCTCCAAAGTTATTTGCATGCTTTATTCTTCCATACACGTAATAAATGATAGCTTAAGAATTTTAAACTGATCGAGGAACACGTGGTTAACATTATGTAATACTCTTATGTAATCTCTGCACCTCATCAGCAGAATCTAAACCAAGATATGTGCTGATACAGTGTTTTGAGATTTCCTAGCCCTTTTTTTGTGTTTTTTGAAATAAAATATTACAGTGCCATTGATAGAAATCAGACAAATGCATTCACCTTGACTTCATGGAATATCAATTATGAGAGACAAATTCACTGAACAGAAGATCGAGAGAGAGAGGGGTTCGTAAAAACGGTTTTTAGTGGCAAAAAGTTTATATTAAAAGAAGCATTATGACTTTTCCGAATCGAATATTTTGTTTCTGATGGTTTCGCATGGCCTAACTTAGCCTTTAAATTTTTATGTGAAAAAAAACAAAAAAGAAAAAAAAATCACCGTTGAGACACTATATTATTCAGCGAATGGAGGAAAATTAATAGAATAAAATTTTGACATTTAATGATGCTACTCATGTTTTATTTCAAACAGTGGAAGTAAAAATTGGTACGTAAGATATTTGTATCTACTGGAACATTAGAAAAAGTATTAACCCTTTCGAAATTTTTTATCAGCAACAGAATTTTTTTTTATTAATATAGAAAAGTTGATTACAAAGAAGAATTACAACAAAACAAAAGAAACAAAGAGCAAGCCCGAAGTTGACAAGGAACAAACTATCTAATCCTGAAAAATTCCAGAAATAATCAGTGACCCGCAAAATCAGCAGTATATCCTACCAAATTAACTAGTATGATATTAAATTTTTTTGCAATAAATAAGAATATAAAATGAATTTTTGATAATCAAAGTATAATATCATGAAGAAAATGCATGTGACCAATTAACCAACTTGCCGTTTGGGTATCTACCTTAACAGCTCTTTTGGATGGTGAGAAAAGAAGAGATTAGAAAGAGGAAGAGTCAATCAAAATATTTCATATTTGTACTTTTCTCTCCAATATTTTTCACCAAAATATTAATTAAAATGAGTTATTTGATTACAAATTGTACCCCTTTCTTTTCTTTTCCCACAAAATCTCTCCATCCAAAGGAGATGGAAAAGAAACTTGCCTAGTAGTGCATCAGATGCTCGAATAATATTTTAGGTACGTACATTCAATTATTATATGAATATGACAGAAAGCTTTGGACTTTTCATGTAAAGAAGAAATCAGCTTTAACCTGACTCTTTGTGTGCCACCAGCGTTGAGTTAGCTTGATAAAATAGGGAGATGTATTCTACAGTAGCGGCGGATTCAGTAATTCTACACAGGAGGTCACTTTTTAAACATAATTTGAAAAAACAAATCACAGTCCAATATGCTTATAGTGATCACTACAATTCATGCAATAAATTAAATAATGGGTCACAAAACCTCTACATCAAAAAGTAATCGAACTTATAAGTAAATCTCTGATATTAGATTCGTAAGAGATACCCGTGGGAAAAATAAAAGAAACCAACAACGATAGAGAAATTAATGATCAATCTCAAAAAGCAACTCTTTTATTTTAAGTACTTGATCGAACCTTTCAAGATAATTTTTTAAACCCCTACAATATGTACTATTAAAATCACAAGGATAATGGGCACATAGTTGTTAAACTTTTCTTCCAAATTCATTTGATACCTAGGGTCCTAAATTCTGAATGAAAATGTGAAAGGTTTGATCAAGTATGTGTAATTATCAAATTGACCTAATTTTTTACAAGACAAATCAAAAAATTATTTTATAATTATTGAATGGTTCGTATGTTTTGCAAACACAAAAAAATATGTATATAGTTTATGAAAATCAAGGGGGGTCACATGATCTTCCTGTGCCCTATGTACATTCGTCGCTACGGTACACACTTTAGAATATTTTGGTGACAAAAATTTTGGTTACCAAGGAAATGCGAAACTATTATATGAGGTCCGTATACTCTGATTCGATCGTAATTTCACCAAAAAAAAAAAAAGGTACCCGTACAACAAAATGTGTAACTAATTATAGTGAACCCAAAAATATATTATGTTTGGCACTCACCAAAAATAAGCGTATCATCCTACAAAACTATGATGTACCATACGTTCCAAGATACAGCATTGTGACTCACAAAAAAAAAAAATGTGTAACATACAACAAAAATATGTATAGCATACACGCACCAAAAAATGCAAAACTTGGTAAGTTGGTATAACTACAAAGAAAATTATACATTATATTTACTGGACTCAACTAAAGAAAAAAAATACCCCTGTCCTGTTTTAGAGCGACACTAGACAAAGTAAAGTAGATCTTATCAGCTTTTGCATTGAAACACGAAAAAAATCAAGGGTTATAAAGAGAAAGGAAGGCTTTCTCGTTCCCTATTATATGTTGTCACGTTGCCATGCATAATGAATGGGCTATTAATTGGAAGAATGTTTGCGCCACTACTTTGTTTTCGTTATTTTCCACATTTTTTATATGAATGGGAAAGGTACTATACAAACCTTAATTTGGATGTGTACCATATTCAAAATGTTATAAGTTTTTAGTATAAAAGTTATGACATGCACAAATATATTAGTATAATGATTTTTAGTGAAAAAGTTATGAATTTTATTACTGGAAATTTTCGGGAAGCACTAGTGAAAATGTTATGAATCATCTTGGTATTGCTAAAAAATTACGAGAAGCAAATATTATCATTCCTAATAAAAATGTCATGAATCATATTGCTATTGCTGAAAAGTTACAATGTATTGGCAAAAATAATCTACTTATACTCCCTTCATCCCTTTTATAGTGTGTACATTTTCATTTTGGGTTGTACCTTAATAAGAGTATTTTGAAAAGTTAGTGGGTACATTTTCTATTTTGCCTTTAAAAGTAAATTCCTTTTTAAAAAGTTAGTGGGTATTATTATATTGATAAGACTAAGTAGAAAGTAGATGTAAAAGTTGATGTGAGAGAAAAATAATTGGAATTCCTAGGTTGTCACTTAAAAAGGGACGGAGGGAGTATTATTTTTTTGACTTTGTTAAAAAAAATTCTCAATCGTTAATTTTGTGTTTATTCCTTCATCTTGACGAGAGAAATCTTATAAGAAAAAAATTATAAACCAAACTAAAATTTTGGGAATAAAGACAAATAATCCAACAATTCAAAAAAATTGGGATTATTTCTTCTTTGATGAATTTTTCTAAAAAATTTATAGAAATATTTTACTATTTAGATTTCTGTGATCGAGACGAACTAATAATTCTCGAAAAAATTGACACAAAATTAATAAATGCGGGAAATTTTTGAATAAGGATAAGAAAAAGGATTATTTTTGCCAAAACGCTCGTAAGTAGTATACGTAAAAGTTACGAGACGCGCCAAAATGTTATGAATGCTTATGAGGTAACACAATTTGGACCACATACTATTTGAATATATATAGTACATACCTTTTAGAGGTGTGTATTGTAGATTTTCCCTATATAAAGACACCAATATTAATGCTGATACAGAAGTTATATATATCATTTCAAATTATAAAGGTTAGTATAAGCTTACGTATAAATGTTATACATGTAATTCTTTTCACAATTTCCTTTTCTTTCTTTTTTTAGAATAGAGAAATTTTATTAATCACTGTGCAATTCCGGGCAAGTAGACTTAAATGATACAATTGATCAGAATGTAGGAAGTCATGCAACGCCATCACATCTAACCTAAACAAACAAGACACGGTGAAACAAAAACTCTAGAACAAACAACAACCACAGAAAACGTGGCACCACCGAAACTCAAGCCACACGGCACTAAGCCCGAACTCCAACAGGATACAAACACGCCCGAATGGGATCACCCACCACCACCGTACCAATATCACCCCAGCATTTTCCTTACTCGCATCCAAAGCTCCAAGCACAATAATAATTTTTCTCTCGTCCAGTGCTCAAACTACAAGGACGATCGGAAATACGATGCATGCATCCAATTTTTGAAAACCATATAAATACCTCATTTGATAAAACCCAAGATGCATGTCGCAAGGGCCAGATGCCCAAACAGAAAAACGAAAAGAAAACCAAGATGCCGGGTACGGTCTGGAGGCTTTGTTGTTGAATGTTAGATCCAAACATTCCAAAGATTTGAAAATAAAAAATGGCTGAGGTATGGGCCGGAGAACATATTGTTGGGTGAATAACAACAATGCATGTCACGGCAGCGAGACAGAAGCCCAATTAGCTGAACTAGAAGCACCTGTAACTTGAGGTCCGATCTTGCATATATAAGATGTGGCCGACGGTAGAAGATGGGCTGAGCCGACTGGGTATATGGGTGCCAAAACGAATGAAACTGATTAACCAGCGGCGGAGCAGGTCGGGAAAAGATCGGTAAGGATGGAAGAGGCGGGGTGTGGGTTACTGAGTAGAAAAAGGAAGGAGAACCCTAAGATTTTATTTATTTATTTATTTATTTATTTTTTTTGGGGGGGGGGGGGGGGCTTGGGTTGGGTTGGCAGGCGGCGGTACCGCCCCCAAACGAGAACCCTAAGATTTGGGCATTTTTTGGTAGAGAGAAGGCATAGCTCTTTTTTGCTTGTTAGAGAGAGAATCTAGTAAATAGTGCTATTTTTCACGCTTCAGATGCTACATATTCTACGCATAAGAATGTCCCAATGTCGGTTCTTCAGAATAATTTAGGGGGAGTTTTTCAAATGATAAAATCAGCACTTGCTAAAATCAACGATTGATTTAGCATTTGCTTTATTATTCGGGAAACTCCCCGTTGTCTTTTCAATTGTTTTATTTCGTGTCAAAGTTAGGTTTCCTTATTTTTTGGTAAAGAGATAGAATTTCATTTAACATGAAGTGTTGTTACAAACTACCGAAAATAAAGACAACGAGAATATAACAGTACATAGAAGTGAAGAACCTAACACTTATCCAAAACAAAAGAAGGATATATATCCGGTTAGGTTTCCTTAATTGTTATGCCGTTTTCCTCGGATATGAAGATTTAAGATCCGGAAAAAGAAAGAAAAGATAAAAATGTTCTTATTGCCTCCTAATAAAAAAAAATCCACATAATGCTATAATAATCACAGCCACACATCTAAATCCCATGCAAAACATCTCACCGTTCAAATTGTTCTCGATATTTTGAGAGCCACGCATAAAGAAGCCTTACGTCACCCACCAGTCAACTGTCTTCGGATTCAGCTTCGAAAAACAGGACAATATCAGAGGCTGTTTCATATGGACTCTCAAAATGGCTTCTAGGTAAGGCTTCTAAAATTTAGCAAGCCATTTGATCAATTTCAATGAGCTCCCAATACAAGCTTCCAAGAGTGGCTTCTAAGCATGACTCTTAACCTATTAGTTAAATTTAAGTAGTCATGTAGCTAGCTCTAAGTGGGACCCAAGCCATTTCAATCTTCTTTTAATATGAAATTTTCAAAAGATAAATGATATTGGTTAATATGCTCTCTAAATTTAGTTAGTTCGTTGAGTGCACATACGCTCTCTAAATTTAGCAAACTCTAGGAGTTAAAAATGGACCCCAATTTTGCTTATGTGGACACATTAGGAGTCAACTTAGGAGCTATTTGTAGGGAGCCCACTATGGATGCCCTCGGGCACGGCACGACACAGGTTTAGACAGGCACGACAATGGCACGGCACAGAGTGGGCTAGATACGGCACGGCACAGGACGCGGCCCACAACACGGCACAACAAATACTAATTTTTAATGTACGAAAAAAATTAATTATTAATGATGGATTTTCTAATTACACTTCTTAATAAGTATAAACAAATATTTTGCGAATCTCAATACGCCAAAACTATTTTAACAATCGAGCCGTTGACTTTGTTGTTCCTATTGATTTGATGAAATCAATCGTGTAAAGTTTCTTTGCGATCGAGTTTAGAAAGCTTATCCATAGGGACCTAATTTATTTTTTTGTTGATACTTTTCGTCCAATTAAATGCCTACTGATATGCTATCGACTTAGTTTTTTGTACGATTGATGAATTTCATAATATGTAAAGGATAGACGGTTCCAATCGGGAAAAATAAAAAATCAGGTGGAGCTCGGGTTGTCCACTATAAGACTTCAATGCCTCGGAATGCATTAAATGTGATCCGATTATGTAGTCGCCGATATCCGATGGTTGTTGTTTTTGTACTATTTCAAAGTTTAATAAATTGTTTCTTGATGTTTGTTCAAAAAATATAGCTATAATTATAAAAAAAAATAAACAATCGACGAAACTGGGCTCGATTAAAAGGAACTCGGCTAGATTATACAAAAAAAAAAATTCGACGAAACACGAATATGTGGTGGCACTAGCACGGCATGACACGACACGGTTAAAAAATGACACGACACGACGCTGAACGATTAAGTAATGGGCCGGCACGGCATGACACGATTAAGAAATGAAACGGCACGATTTTGAAAACGGGCCTGCACGGCACGACATGAAGCACAGTTGACATGAAGTTAAATGGGTCATGCCAGCACGGCTGGACCCGTTTGACACTTCTAATATCACATAGCCTTTTGGATTCTCTGGGGGGATGACAGTTATTTTTAGAACTATAGGATAGAATTGTGCATATGTCAAAAACCTCAGACAGCGTAATTTACCTGGAAAAAAAAAAGTAAGGAAAGAGAGAGAGAGAGAGAGAGCGACCGAGGTGGTAGCCTAGTTGGCCAAAAAGAGTGAGATAAGATTCTCTCCCTCCCCATGCATGGATCTCCACGTTCCAATTTCTCTCATGTCATTGCTGGGACTTGTGTTGATTTGTGTGGAGGGTCTTTGGCCAACTAGTCACCTAAGTGTTGTTGCGGCGACGACCTATCTTCTCGGACAATCAATAGATATGGTTCAACCGGACATACCGGAATCAAATCCTCTGTTCCAGTTTTCCATGTTTCTCTGTTCCCGTACATTTTCAACCCTTGGATACATTTTATTTTTTAAAACACCAAAATTGCAAAACACAATCCAATGGCTCCAAAACAGTTGGGCACAGGGGAACCTACATTTTTTGTAACAGAGGACCTGGTACCGGACATACCGCAGCGGATTGAGAATCCCAACAATCACGACTTTGGAGGTTGCTACGCAGGTAGTCCATTCCCACCTTTTTTTTTCCGGAGAGAGAGAGCACTTTACCACTTTTTTATGTTGTACGCATCCATTGCAGAAAGCAGAAGGAAGACACACAAGGTACAACTACAAGGACAAGAGGTTCAGAGAAGAAGAAGAAAGCAATAATAATCACAACCACATCTCCACCCACAACCCAAGATTGAGAGGAAAAACAAATCCATCCATACATACATACATATGATTCGCAGTTTTCTTGTGGGTGGTGAAGTGGGTTACTTAAGTTGCTTCCTTCAGCTCATTCTCTCTATCTAGCTTTGATTTTTTTTTTTTTTGCAAAATTTCTTTACCCATAATTTGTACTCCTAGTTGTTTGATTTTTTCTGGGTTTTCAGAAACTAGAGGAGAATAAAAATTGTGGGGCTGTGTTTTCTTGTTAAATGAAGGGATGCCCTTACCTTTTGAATTTCATGGGAATGGGGTCTTAGAAAAAATTTCAGACCCTTCTTCTTCTTCTCTATTGTTTGAATCTCCAGCTTCATTTCTGCACAAGAGGAATTGGTGTTCTGGTAGGGAGCCTACCTCTGTCCTGGATTCCATCGGCAGCCCCATTTCTACTTCCACCCTGTCCTCTTCTCTCGGCGGCGGGTCTACTGACACGGCGGCGGTTATAGGGAGCGCTACCACAACCGTCACCGCCGCCGCTGCAGTCTGTGGCGGCGGAGGGGCGGAGAAATGTGGGACGGGGATGGAGGATTGGGAGAGCCAAGAGCAAGAGCAATCCATTCTCCGTTGGATCATGGGAGATTTGGACGACCCATCTATGGCTCTAAACAAGTTGCTACAACCCGGCGGCGCCGCAACGGAGTTCGATTTCAATGGTGGCTTTAATGGATCGAATTCAGGTTTCGGTTTGGAATTAGACCCAGTTGGTGGAAACTTGATGGGTAGCTTTATGAACCCTAATTCAGGGTTTCCTCATAACCCTTCAATTCACAACCCAAATTACAAACTCTCAAATCCTAGAAACCCTCATAACCTTTCTCTTTCTCCAAATTCCTTCAATCCACCTCTTGAATCCCCAGATTTGAAACCCCAGATCTTCAATCCGCCTCTACTTGTTAACAACAATCACCCATCTCAAATCACACAAAACCCATCTTTTTTCCAGCCATTACAATACCCAAATCAAGAACACCACCACATTCTGCCACCGCCGGGAAAAAGGCACAACCCTTCTGAATCAATGCTTCATCAACCTCCTCTGCTTCAATTGCATCCCAACTATGTAAACCAGAGGCCTGTTCCTCCAATGGGACCGAAGCCGAAAAATGCAGGGGAGGAACTGCAGCAGGGGATAATTGACCAGCTGTACACGGTGGCGGAGCTGGTTGCCTCCGGAAATCCACCACCACTCGCGGCGCAAGGGATATTGGCGCGGCTCAATCACCAGCTCTCTCCAATGGGTAAGCCTTTTCAAAGGGCTGCTTTCTTCTGTAAAGAAGCCCTCTTTAAATTACTCCTCCCTACGGATAACCACCACCCATCACTTAATTCCTCTTCGCCGTTTAATCTCATTCTCAAGATTGGTGCTTATAAATCTTTCTCAGAAATCTCACCCATTATCCAGTTTTCCAATTTTACTTGCAACCAAGCCCTGCTTGAGGCTTTGGATGGGTATGATCGGATTCATGTCATAGATTTCGATATTGGGTACGGTGGGCAGTGGGCTTCGTTAATGCACGAGCTTTCGATGAGAAACACCGGGGCTTTATCGCTGAAAATCACTGCTTTTGCGTCTCCCTCAACCCACGATCAACTTGAGCTTGGTCTCACTGCAGAAAACTTGAACCACTTTGCTTGTGAAATGAAAATGGCATTTGAGTTTGAGATTTTGAATCTTGATTCCTTGAACTCGGGTTCGTGGTCATTCCCAATTCATGTCTCTGAAAATGAGGCTATTGCAGTTAATCTCCCAGTTGGTTCATTTTCCAGCTACCAAATGTCCCTCCCTGTGGTCCTCCGCTTTGTTAAGCAATTATCACCGAAAATTGTGGTTTCAATAGATAGAAGCTGTGATCGAACTGATCTCCCATTTCCAAACCATGCAATTCACACCCTTCAGACTTATGCAAGCCTCCTTGAATCTCTTGATGCTGTGAATGTGAACACAGATGCCTTGCAGAAGATTGAGAGGTTCTTGATCCAGCCAGATATCGAAAAAATCATAAGGGGTCGTTTTAGTTCACCAGAAAAGACACAGAATTGGAGGAACCTTTTTTTGTCATCTGGGTTTTCGCCACTGACATTCAGTAATTTTGCGGAGTCGCAAGCTGAGTGTGTTGTGAAGAGGACTCCGGTTAAGGGATTTCACATTGAGAGGAGACAGTCTTCGCTTGTTCTGTGCTGGCAGCGGAAGGAGCTCATCTCAGCTTCAGCTTGGAAGTGCTGAGGAGCAGAATCTTGTTTGTGGATTCGCTTAACTCATTTCACTTCAAGAAGGTGCCTATTAAGTCTTTTAACTTACTGCTCAGAGTCTGTCATTTTTTTGCCATTTGGAATCTTATTGTCTGTGAATCGTGATTTCCTTTTACTATGCTAATTGTCACTGAACCAGACTTTTTTTAGTGACTGGAATGTCAAATATTATGTTTACCTGCTGTTTCTAATTGGATTGGTGGCCATTTTCTGTTTGCTTGACAACCAAGCAAAATCAGAATTTGAAAAGAAAGTTTTAATGGATTTCTTTTGCTTCGATTAGGGTTAGTCAGTTACTGTTGTATACTACAATCCTGTTGTTTGGGGTAGATATGTCGGCCGTGTTTGTTAGTATGTACTAATCTTCTCCCCACTACTTGTTCTTTGGAACAATCTGTGAAATACTTTTGCTTCGCTCATTATAGTGCAGACTAAAAACCGATTTTTTTCTCCAGTCCTTGAGTTGTTGAATCAACACATTACTCTGTTTTGCATGGCCGTGTACTTACTGAATTTTATCATACCATTGTTCGCTAGACCTTTTCGAAATTGTCTGTTAAAATATTCTAAGAGATTCTCTAAGCAGAATATTGCATGAGTCCTAAATTTTTCAGTTAAGATAGCCTGGGGATTCTATTCCAACGGAAGCATCTTAAATTCATCATAGTTCTTAACTACCAGCTGTAGGTAACCCGTAATGATCTTGTAAAAGCAACTTGTAGAATGTTTGGAAAGTTACTTATAAAAAATTAATACCTTTTTCACTTGATTTCTCAGATTAGTTTTTGCATGATTACCAGCACAAAACAGGTAGTGTATTGAGCTTTAGGCTCAAATTTCAGACATACTCCAGTCTTGTCATTGTTGTTGGTGTCAATAGATTTCACCCATTGCCAATGAAATCTGTGACTCTGTTTCAATGCTTCCGAAAACAATATCAAGTCCCTGCGTTGGACACTTCACACGTGGAATAGAGTTTGGGACGTCCAATCTTTTTTCATCATTCACTTGTTATACAATCCAGCTAACCTTATCACATATTCACATCTTTTTGTGCATTTTGTCCTATAGGACGATAACATAGATTAGAATACAGAGGTCGTCGGCGTATATTTGAGAATAAACCTGTCCAAACACTCGATAAGCTCCCGTCCTGACACTTGTACTGAGTCCATGTAACATAGATCTTTGTACCTTAGGTTGTGGATCTTGTTTGATCCATCTTGTTTCCTTGACCCTCTGAATTTTGGGTCTCACTGATTAGATATTTGCCTAAATTCCCTGATAGTACATGCATCCATAGAACTCCACCTTTTCTTGTTTCATGTTCTGCTTATAATTTATAAATTGTGGTTAGGTGCATCATACTATGATTGTGTTTGGCATTTATTTTTTAAGTCTGGAGTCCTTGTTTGTTGTCCAGTTACATAATTTTTTTTTATCATTGTATCCTATTTTTTTCCAGTCAAGTCATTGTCTATCATATTGTTTATGCATGCCAAGGCTTGCATTAGTATACATTGAATTTGCCCTTTGTTTGAGTTGATTTTTTTAATGCCTCTCCTAATCAAATCACATGGGGCTTCTCCCATTGGACCCTGACTTTGATTAGTTTAAACCCATGTTTCATCTCCTTGGTTGTCCCTCATTTCTTATTTGTGTTTGTGCGCGCGCGCTAAAGGGAAAAGAGGGGTAGGTAGGTTATTAGCTCTGCATTATTATGATTATTACGCTGATTATTATAATTCTGTAGGCAGTATAGGGATTAGCCTACTATAATGATATCGACATTAGTATATGTTCAAAAGCCTCAACCACCTTTTATCGAAAAAGTGTACCCAAAATTCTACTCTATACTCGCACAATAAGTAGGTCGTACATAAACACATGGGGTGCATACAAATTGTGACTGGGAAGTAGATTTTTTGGTACACTTTTCCCGTGCCCGTCACATTTGTCTTCTGAGCAAAGATACATGCACAGATTTCTGTGAACAGATCCCTACCCAGATGAGTCGGGAACCATCTAATGCACGTTGGTACATGAGTGATCCAGTTGGGCATTACAGGGGAAAAAACGGGGCTGTAATTGCCCCTCTGATAAAGAAAAACGCATGTACACCAGTGGTCCAGTTGGGCATTGCAGGAAACCATTTTATTGACAATACAATAGCGGTTGCCTCACATTTCCTCCTCCCCTACCCTTTTTGTGGGGTTAAATTCCTCCTTACCCTTTGTATTACAGGGGCACCCTACAGCACCCTGTTTCCAACTTTATGTTCGTATAAATTGTGCGAGTGTGTTTGGTTCAACTTCTGCTTATAAGTGTTGCGCGATGAATGTCACAATGTCTTTAGCATTCTGTAAGTTGCACCAAACTGGACCTTAACCCCTTTTGTCCGTTCTTACGTACATGTAGTTTCTCATCACACGTATTTACCTTATAGTTATTGGTCGGACCTAATATCACTAGTACACTTAGTTCCCAGTCCCAAAATATACTCATGTAATTGCTGGCCTAAGCACTAGGCGCTCTTTTATTGTAATAGTTCTACAATAAACATACAGAAGTCACCATTAGCATGTTTCCCGACCTGACGCCTCTCCGATTTCCCCCACTCTGATTCCGCCTTGATAAAGACGGGAGTGGGGATGGAGGACACTAAATCCCACTCCGCCCCACCCCATCCCATGGCCATCCTTATTCACCATGTTTCCCGAGCACTTGATTTTTGCTTTAAAGATGGGTGGTGATGTCTTCATTGTCAAATGGTATGTTTCTGACATGTAGGACTTTTGTGGCTTCAAATTGTTATAATAACTGATGAAATGATTTCATTTTCGTAGTTCCATGTGACTACTTGGGGATGTCCAAACATGTAATGAATTTAACTTTTGACTAGGTTCACAGCTGGCTTGCTTAGGTTTTGTTTAAGGTTGTCAATTAAAATAAGAGTACTTCCTTATTAAACAACTTTGGGGGGTCATTTAAAGCATATGGTGACAGACACTATGTCTCTCTTAATCTTCAGCCCACTTGACATCTAAATTAAAGAAAAGGGGCAAATTATACTTACCTTCCCAAGGTTTTTGTGACAACAATTTTGTGCCCCCAACAATTTGTTTATGACACCGGTCTCCCTGCACCAATACTCTTGGGACCCTAACACTCTTCCCTCTCCTTGAGATCTTGTGCAACCTTTACATCTTTTTTGTGCGGTCACATATGTGGCTCTTAAGGATCTAGGATTTCAGGGATATGGTGAAGGAATGGGGTAGGGATAAGTGAAGGGCGGGGGAGGAGTTGGGGTGGTCGGTCTGGAGGAAAGTGGTCGCTCGGAAGTATCTTGATGGTGTGCTATGTTCTATCAAAGAGTGGTTACTCGGAAATCTGGGCGTGTGTGCTAACTTCTATTAACCACGATGTCTTATGTGAAATTTCAAGAAATGACCCATGGCACTAGTATTTTTTGCCTTGTTTTCCTCTTAAGTCAAAATTTTCCTTGAAACTACAAAATACCGTCATAGGCTCCCAGGTAGACCTTTCTTTGGCAAATTCTAGTTCTAAGAATTTCAAAACTCGGAAGCGGGCACTACAGGATGTAGTGAGATCTTGGTCGTTCATTTTTGTTTTGGACGGTCTAGATTTTAAATAAACTATTTGCGCTAATAGTTTATTTAAAATCTGAACCATCCAAAACACTTTTAACGGCCAAGATTCATTCGCTACACTCACTGGTCACTACCGGTCTCCTGGTCTCAAAACTCTCCTTGTAGGTTCCTCTTGTCCCTCTTAAGATGGCTCTCTTCACGCTCTAACTTTTTTCGACGTAATCGTTTTGCGACTCGAATTCTCAAAATGTTAATAACTTTGATGCTAAAAATACCATTCTTAATTACTACTAGAATGGAAAAAATAAAAAAAGCTCTCAATAAACGCAAGAGACCAAGGCTTGAATAAGATCTTAGGATGGAGCGTCTTTGTTTCAATATTTTTCAGTCAATCTCTCCATAACAATGGAGATCTAGACACGTTATTTGTTGCTTTCTATGTGGAGGCATTATTTCAAACAACGCGGTTATGGGTACACTATATGCACGCAACTCATCTCAACCGTCCATCTCGAAAATCAATGGTCTGGATCTTACATAATCGTTCGCGCGAACAAATAAACTATTCGACCGAACAATTTATTTAAAATCCGGACCGTCGGAAATGTGCAAGAACGGTTAAGATGTATCATCCGTGCATTTGGCGTATGCGCACTTGTGTACGCATAGTATTTTTGTATTTCAAATACCAACTCAAGTTGGTGAGATTCATAAGTTTTTCCATGGTTGCACTCAAACTCTTCTTGGCTTTTGCAGTGTTTAATCTGTTGCATGTGACAAATCCTTAGAGATTCCAATTTCCATATTTGGGAAAGCTCTAAAGATATGACTCCAAATCTATGGAGTTTTTAGTGATAAAAGCAAAAGATTTTCTCTTGCCTCTTTCGTAAATAGCTTTCTCTTTGGAGCAGTACTCAATTTCAAGCTCTAAAAAGTACTAGCACACATTGCCATCACATGGTAACATATAATCCATCATCCCTAATGTATCATCCCTTTGTAAGTCTCATTGGATTGGATCGCTAGCTCCTTAGATGACATTATCTTCTGAGATATTTATATCATGAACCATCTAGAAGGCTAACAGCTCGCTCGTCAAGCGGATAAGATTTTGGATGGATAAGAAAGAATGGTGGATAAGAGGTGAATATGTTTTAAAGGGGAATTAGTTTAAAAGGGGGTGATAAGCTAAAAAAGAGTTTGTTTTGTAGTTGCAATAGATGGATAAGAGTAGGTGAATAAAGAAATAATATAAGAATTTAATTAATTGTCCCTTGTAGTGGGAGTACAAAAAGATTTTGGAGAAATTTGAGGGACAAGAATACCCACCGCATAAGCTTATCCTATGGGGAGGGGTGGGATAAGCTAGCAATCCGGGTAAAAAATAGGAAGCAAACACCGGATAAGGGTGGGCTTGGATTAGCTTATCCCCTCTCTTATCCCTTTGACAAACAAAGAGTTGGCCAACTGGTAGATAAACTCTCTTAGAGCAACAGCAGCACTGTAGGTAAAAACTAAGTTTAGCTAATTTGGATAAGAAAAACCTAATAGCAGTCTAGGTAAATCACTGCACACCATGCATTTTCCTATAGTACCTAGGTATATTTACCTATGCACTGTTCACCTCCAAACACTTTTTTATTTGTTTCTCTCTTTTCCTTTCTCACTCTCCCCCTCTCCTACAGTATATAGGTAAAAAAAATTTAACTAATAGTACTAATGTTTTAATAAAATATAGGTAAAAATGGATAGCGTTGTTGGAGTATTGAGGGAGATGCAATAACTAAATGCACTGTACAGTCGCATTTTTGGCTCAAAATACACCTTAGATGCTGTTGTTGCTCTTTCAAGACATGATATATATTTGGGTTCAGGTATTTTTTTTAAACAGCAAAAGAGGTTTTATAATTAACCCTTGGAAATGATACAAAAGTTAAAAGGATAAGGAGCAAGATGGCATCACAAGGAAGTATCTCAACTAGGTTGAGGAAGGAAGTATCTCAACTAGGTTAGCATCCAATCCCTTATCAAAATATTTTTCATAATTGATCAAGTGCTTACAACAATTTCACCAAATTTGAGGTTATACATCCCATCCTTAGGAAATGCTACGTACCTTATACGCAACCGTTGTAACTTATGGTTAAAATTGTTGCTGAGTTGTATGTGTACGCAAAATCTTTGTGTCTGGCTTGCTTTGTTTTTTGATCCTTTGTTCTTCGTGCTTTGTGTGTTTATTGATTTGACCGATTTTTCAATAGAAGGCGATATCCGTTAATGTTGTCCTTAAAAGCTTTTAAGCTATAGTATATGGTTTGTAAAAGCAAAGCTAATAGAAGGCTTGGTTTTTTTCAAATCGCACCGTAAGTTACATTTCTTTAATTCCAACCCCACCCTTCAACAAGAATATCGACTTTTTCTCCCTACAGGAGTTCTCGCAACCTCACAAAACCTATGTAAAGTTACACAACCGTTAAAGCTAACTGTTCCGGTTAGAGTGCTACGATGAAAGGGGATTTCTTGTGCCTCACAAATTTTGTCCTTTTAAGAAAGCCAATATAGAGGAGTCATTTTCAAGAATAGAAACTTGTTTCTTAGGTACAAGGAGACCTGGAACCCTTCCCCTCCACACAAATGATGCACAGCTGCAGCTCCACTCAATTTTTTTTTTTGCTATCTCCGTCCGGAATTGTTTGTTTTTACAACAAAAAAAAAAAAAGGTGTAATTATCGGATCAGAAATAAAAGTATTTCCTTCAAGAAGTTTTGAATTTTTTTTCAATTTGGTGTAAGAAAATTTTAAAAATTATGCACAGAAGTAATTTATTCTTTCATCAGAAAATTGCATGCCGTCGATCATGAGTGGACGAAAGTGGATGAATGATTCCAACAATTATGCTTACGTAATCTGTAAAAAGGAACTTCAACATGGCACAAAAAAGACTCACATATCAATTCCAAGTGAAAGAAGAAAGGGAAAGATCACAAGATGAGAAGTTTCAATTTCTATAGATCTTTGAGCATTGCAATTGTTGGCTTTAGTCACCCTCAAATGGGTGAGAAAGCAGATTCCAGAGACGGAGGGAACCAAGTGATCAGCACATCTTCTTAGATATACAACAAGCCCATTAAGAAAAAAGTGAAATACTTTTTTGAAGATCTATATATCTAAAAACTACAACCTTCCATGGAAAGTGTAATGATAAACAACTTTCCATTAAGGAATTGAGTTGAGCAGTGCTTTTGTCATGGACAAGCCTCCGAGGAGTGTGGGTTTCATTTCCATTTCAAGAATCTTTTGCGTGCAAATGTCTCTATAGATATAGAAATAGGTATGATTGGAAAAAAAAGAAAAAGAAATAGGTAGGTATGGTGGTGACAAGGGAGATAAAATAAACGAGCTAAATGAGCTGAGAATTACTTGTTCAAACTAGATTTGAAAACTTAATGAGCTGTAAAATATGTTCGAGATTAGCTTCTTTATGAGACAAGCTGATCTAAAAGGAGTTTTAATTGAGTCGAACATGAGCCTACCTCTGGTAGATTGAATCTTCTAATATATCATAAGCTGAACAAGGATTCATGCAGCCGACCCCGATTAATTTGGGACATAAGGCTCAGTTTGGTTTGGTATAAGCCGAACAAGCCGAATAGTAGTTCGAGCTTGATTTGAAATCTTTCTTCTTCTTTTTTTAAAACAGTCAATTCCATTCATATTAGAGCCCTTAGGCAATACCTATTTCATTACAAAGAAATGGAGATGAACCATAACTATCAAAATCTAGACGCGAGCACATACACTAGTAAGCTCAGTGGCACCCCTGCCAAAGGCAGACCAACAACTTGGTTGCTGGACTAAGAACCAGTCATTGACCCGATAGTAGATATCCCAAGGGATACCAACACAAACCCTAAAACAATAAGCCCAAGATGAAATCGGTGCAAAGCTAATCACAGATCAGAACAAATAAAACAAAACAAAACAACTAAAACGAAAGACAGCAGGGCAAAGCACAAAACAACTGATACAACCCAAGTCAACCCACTGAGTCACACAAAATCGCATCAAAAGCTTCGAAATTTGTCGAGTGCTACTCCGGGAGAGAGATCCAGACTCCATAGCCGCCGCCTTCGGATTCTGGTGCTTTATTAGCCGGAGGGTGCACGTGCCGCCCTTTCATCACCAAATCGTCAGATCTAACCCAAAGCGAGGCAGTTGAGAAGGATGCGGTGGTGGAAGTGGGAGGTGGCGGTAGCGGAAAGGGGGGGAGAAGGTGTCGGTGGAAACAGCAAGGCGGCGGTGGAAGAGGAGGAAAGAGGTGGAGATGGGGGAGAGAAAAGGCAGAGGAGGTAGTGGTGAGTGGAGGGAAGGGGTAGAGGATGCGAAGTAGAAGAACCGCCGTGGGTCGAGGCGGCGCAGTGGTGAAGGAAAGGCGGGGGCGACGGGGAAGAGGGGGGAGGTGAGCCCCCCCCCCCCCACACACACACACACACACAAAAAACAGAAACAACCTGGAAAGAGGAAGGCTGAAAGAGACTTAGAGTGAGACGGACGGAGTAGGTCGGGCGGCGGTGGGGTTGTGTTAGGGATAAAAACCCTAGGAGGATCTCTATGCTAGAGAGAGAAAATGTGAGGAATCTTAACAAGCTTCAAAAAAATGTTCAAACTTGGTTTCTTTATGTAACCAACCGATTTTTAAACGAACTTTTAATGAACGAACACAAGCTCAAACTCGAGTAGCATGTTTCATTTATTAGTCCTACGGGTGACCCACCCTTTCAACAAACGTTTTGCTTTTCTTGTTTTTTTTTTCTTTTTTCATGTTTTGGAGGCCTTGGCATGGAATGGACAAGACTCTTAACTCTTCACCTCCAATTAGAACTAATCATACTCCTTAGATTGTCAAGAACATAAGAGCAAAATTGTCGATCCCATACCAGCAACCAAACCTTTTTTTTTTATTTTTTTTATGGGAACAGTTGGTATCGGTACATACCATTTTGATTTACCCCAATATATGTTTTATATGCCTTTAATTCATTTCGTGAATTATTTTAAATTTTGAGATTTTAAAATTGAAATAAAATTCTAACACTTCAATGTACCTCAACATTAGTTCTAGAGAGCAAATGCACATAATTCAAATAGATTTCAAAAACATAATTCATATACACATCCATATGTCTGCTTATAAAATAAGTTCTAAGATAATTTTAAGAACCATAAAACTGTCGATTACTGAGGCTAGGACAAAACAAATGTTGACACAAGATATACATAACTACATAAGCAATTTTTCCAATGAAAAAAAAAAAAAAAAAAAACTTCCGTAGTATTTGGGTAAATCACCTAGACACCCCTATACTATACGAAATGGAAGAAGACACCCCCTAAACTAAATAAACCTACGACAACACCCCCTCATCTATCGAAAAGGTTTAAAAGCCCTAACTTCGTTAAAAAAGACTACTTAAAGACATTTATGCCCCCATGTACAAATCCCCCGTAGTTCTCTCTCTCCTCCTTCTCCTGTGCAACAACGTACCTTCTCTTCATCTCTCTCGTTTTGCCGCTGCAACAAAGGCGAGAATCAAGTCGACAGCGCCTGGTTCAATCCCTCAACGATCGACGGCGGCTGGGTTTTGTTCCGATCAATGGCGGCTAGGTTTTGTTCCGATTAACGGCGGCTGGGTTTTGTTCTGATTGACGACGGTTGGGTTTTGTTCTGATCGATCGACTGGGTTTTGTATTATTGGTTCACCTAAATACACGGATGTGTATTCTTAGGGTATTATTTTTGCATTATTTGATTTACATTCAACTCATGAATTTTTTGGTGATGAGGAATCCAAATCCCTCATCAATATATCGACTGGGTTTTGTATTCTTGATTTACAAAACCCCCAATCTTGATACGCATAGATGTCTTGATTTACAAAACCCCCAATCTTGATATGCATATATGTATGTATATAGCACCTGTATACAGTGGATGAATGGATGCATGTAGAAAATGAAAATGAAAAAAAAATTAGAGAAAAAGTACCTGGTGGGAGGGAGTTTGGGAGGGGGAGGAAGAGGGTAAATGTTGAAGTAAAATATAAGCGAGGGCAAATTTGGAAAAAAAATAATATTTCGCCAAAAAAATTAACGGAAGTGGACGGATTGCTAACGGAAGGGGTGTCGGGGATAACGGAAAATAGTTGAGGGGGTGTCGTGGTAGGTTTATTTAGTTTAGGGAGTGTCTTCTTCCATTTCGTATAGTATAGGGGGTGTCTAGGTGATTTACCCGTAGTATTTTCGTACCAGTCTTAGTCTTAGTGACTCTTTATTTTCCTCAAATTCTTTTTACCAGGCAAGATTTCAGAATAGGACCGTAAAAAGTCCGGAAGAGGCTGATATTTTGTGATGATCTGTCATGGTATAAATCACCAAACTGACAACTTTGCGCGAAGGACAAAATAAATACTCCCTCCGTCCCAATTTGTTGGTCCATTTTCACTATTTAGGACCTCTTAAAAAATCGTCTATATTTTCTAATTTATACTCCCTCTGTCCCAATTTGTTTGCTCACTACAAAACTACG
>JAXBDA010005325.1:0-24978 GCA_036023075.1 Gaultheria prostrata
TTTAAGAAACAAGTTTAAAGAAACACTATAAAGGGAATAAAATTAGACAGAAAGATTTAAGAAAAAAATTAGAGAGGTGAAAAGACCTACAAAAGGTTTATATATTAAAAGTTGTAGAGATTTTAACAGAAAAGGAAGTTGGTGGTGTGAATGGGTCGCGTGTTGCTGTACAGGAGGGCGCTGGTTCAATTCCTAGCGGAGGCGGAGGAGTTGGAAATTGAATTCGCATTTTTTTACTTTCGAGAATTTTAGCGAGGAAACAATTCCTCGCCAATTGGTCATTTTTCCTCGCCAATTGTTCCAAATAGGCGAGGAAAACAAAATTTCCTCGCCAATTGTTAGGATAGGCGAGGAAATAGATTTTTCCTCGCTATATTACCTTTTTGCAAAGACCATTAGGCGAGGAAACCTAGCGAGAAATTTTTTCCTCGCCAATTCCTTTAGCGAGGAAATCAGGTGTTTTGGTGAGGAAACTAGATCCTCGCTATAACCATTTTTTCTTGTAGTGATGGTTCTTTGGTTGCCGCCTCTTTAGTGGGTTTGGAAAGATCTTTGTTTTGCGTCTCTTTGTTAAAACCCTAGCAGTTTTGTGAGACTTGATGAGAGAGAATCTGTATTTGGTGAGAGATTCCTTCTGTATTAGGTTTTTGGTAAGAGAACTTGTAATTGGGGTTGATGAGTGAGTCTTGTGAAATTTTGTTTTGCTTACCACCATTATAGCTCTTCGGAGCATTGTTCTCTTCACATAGTGGAATCGTCTCTCGTTTGCTTGCCCCGTGGAGTAGGTTTACATCCGTAAGCCGAACCACGTATATCTTGGTGTCTCTCTTATTTGTTTTTGCTTTTGGTTTGGTTTCTCTATACGTTTTGCGCATATGTACATTTCGTTTGTTACTTTTCCAATGTCATGACCATCAATAATCTTGGGTTGCAGTTGGGTTCTTAGGGGGGCCGCCGCACAACACTCTTTGCCACAGCCGCTAGTTGGACTGTTGGGCCATTGTCTTGTGGTACTATGGAACTGTGTTGCCTTTTACTCCACGACTTTTTTTTTTGTTTCTCTCCCCAACTTTGGTTTAGTGGGACTGAGGAGCCTCAAATCGTGGGATTGCTATTAATTTAATTCCAAATTAATTAAGCAACAAAAATAACTCAAAGTTGTTAGGCGTGCTAAAAAGGTGAGGCAAAAGTTAGGACACAAATTTACTAGTAGATGGTTAGTGACATCGAAACTTCTTTGTGGTCCTTATTCACACTTCAACAAACATGTTTTTTGATTAGGCCTGATTTGGGGAAAAAAAGAAACAGGTTTTTTGGTTTTTTGGGGGGCAATAAACCAGGCTCCTTTGGCAAAAAATCGGTGTTGGTTTTTTGCTGACACGTGTTCTAAACCAACGGTTAAGATGGAACCAGGACGCCAAATAAACCAAAAAAACCACTTTTTTGATCCAAATGAGTTTATGGTTTATTGGTACATAAACCAAAAAACCAAAAAATATGTTTATTTTTTTTGCCAAATCAGTTATATAGGGAGGGACAAATCCCAACAAATGACAAAAGAAAATTGAATGTTTTTTCCTGTACATATGCGATTTGCAACTTTTGTGGAAAGCGTGCTTGGCTATTTGTTGGAATCCACATCGTTTTCGCTCTCAAACTTTTAATTTTCACTAAACGGGAGTGGATGACTAACTTTATGCCTCGACTAATTTTTAGAAAGGTAATGTTCCGGAAATTAAACTATATGTACGAAGTAATTATTTGGCTAACTCGTTGCGAATAACATCAAATTAAGGAGATTGAAGAAAGAAATATTTAAGCTGGATTTGATCACTAAAATTCATATCCATGATATTAATCCCACACGAGAGTTGTTCAGGACAATTGGGACAACCCAAAAAATTTCTCTCTTTTTCTTTACAGTTTCCCTTACGAAAAAATAGTTAAATTTCTCTCATTGCATGCATGATCACATTGTGAACACCCTCCAATTAAGGTAGCTCATAATTAATTTAAACCTAACAATGGGCAAAATAACTCAAATAAGGTCCACGCGCAAACATTATCCCAAAAATTTTGAAAAAGAGAGGGAAGTCAAAAATTTTACATGTTTTCATGTATTCATGCTAATAGATGAGATTTCGCGTATAGGATTAAGTTAACTTTTGAATACACTGCTACAAATTAAATTCAACTTTTGAATGCTCAGCTACAGAATACTAGAGCTGCCAATGCTTAGGAAGTTTAATTCCATTTCATATTAATATATCTCAAGAACACTTAAATTTTGGACGAGCACTCAACTCATGGCCTTGCTTAAGAAGTTGAATCATATGATACGACGCTTTAAACAAAAAAAAGAGAGATGTTTAGTATTTTTTCCGCCTTTAGTGAGTTTTTTTTATTTTTTTTTTCATAATATTTTTCTTTTGATTCCTCTTGTCGAAACTGATGATTAGTGCAAAAAATACAACAAGAATTTAACAAAAATTTAGAAAAGACGAACAAAACACAAAAAAAAAAAAAAAATTGGAGAATGGAGCCTAATTAGAGCATACAATTTTACTATTCCCAATTTATGTTCAATCAAAGTTTATGTACGTAATACTATGAAAAGAAAAAGAGAACAGACGTGTTTGAAAAACAAGAAGGAAAATTTGCAGACAATGGGGCTGCATGTATGGTGACTGCCAGATGATAAGCACTCACTTGATCCGTCATACCCATAAAGATATTTGGTTCTGCTACAATTATATATGTAGTGTCACACATACATCTTTTAATACATTTGGGGTAAATTGCATATTAAGTAAAAATTAAATTGAAACATACGTGGAAAACGTATGGATAACGTATGAATCTCATCCAGAATGTTGCGATTTTTCTTACAAAATGTATGAGTTCCGTACACCTCTAAATAGAAATGGGTATTATATATAGCATTTCCATAAAATTTACAAAATAAAAGTTTAGGGTTTAAACTTTAAATCGATGACATTAAAAGTATAAAGACTAAAGGGAGCTTTTCTAATTTGTTTACTCTTTGAGTTGTCTTATCTTGTGATAAGCAAGTGGGGAGATTGAGACGTGGGAGAATTGAATACGAGCAGTTGCTTTTCAAGTTCCCTTTCACTTGCAAAAATAAAAAATAAGTGGGTGAAATTAAGTTTGGACTAAAAGTCTAACCTACCATTTTGGAGTTTTCTTTCTTTAATTATCACATCACAAGTTATTTTAGGTCATGAAAACTACATCCACAACCAACTTTTAGTGACATATATGTCTGGATTAGCACTAGCATTTCTAACATCACATTTCCTTTTCAGATTGCATTATCTTTCCTTCATAAAGCTAATCCATCATTTTTATTTCTCTTTTTAGGGCATATACGAGATTGTTGCACTTTTCTTTTCCTTTTAAATTCTTCTTTTTAACATCATATTAGGTTGACGATATATTTATGGCGTGACTAATACTTTTGGTGAGACGTAACAGATTTGATGTCGCGACTCGCGAACACTATGCTTATTTTTGTTTTAGTGTGATCACTCACTCACTCTCTCTCTCTCTCTCTCAAGTGGCGCATATACATGCATGTTTACAATTGGATTTTAGTCAGTGCATGCACTTGGTTATTTCTTATCTTTTGTGTTACTCGGTGAATCTCACAGAATTGTGAGCCAGAAAGCAGAAAAATGAAGATATTATCAACGTGACCAAAATAGGAGTGTTTATTTTAGCAATTCACCACCGAAAATACCTACTCCCTCAGTCCCAATTGTTGGGGTTGCGAAAACCAATTTCTGAAGTTTCAGCACTTTTGGTCAGGACCGTCTGAGAATGGCCAGGACCATCTGCAGGTTGTGAAGGTTCTGAAAAAATGGTCAGGACCGTGAATAAGTTGGTCAGGACCAACTTCTCTGAAAACGGTCAAGACCGTCGCAACTTGGTCAAGACCATTAGAAATTAACCTAGCACGTATTTAAAGCCTTTAATCAGTCTTTTAGGGTTTGTAAAAAAAAAAAAGCGTCATATTCTTGAGAGAAAAAGCTATTTGTAGAGAGAAACTTTGTTCACTAAATGTTTTGGGTCGACCCAGATTGCTCCAGGCAGATTTTTGAACCAACTTCGCGGGCACGCCCCGGCTTCGTCCGAACTCGGAATGCGGTGTTTCTTGAACCGTTGGAAAGCTCTATGAGTCTACTTTCATACCCAATTGACCTCATCTTCATGGCCTTTGTATCTTGAGAGAAATGCGCCTTTTCCTATCAGTGTGTTGGATTTTCTCGAGGCTCATAGCTCCAGATTTCTTGTTCCTTTGTTTCGGGCCTTCCTTGAACCTTCCAAAGCTCATTGAGTCAACTTTTAAGCTTTGATGATTGTACTCCATGGCGTTGAGGGACCTTGGATACTTCCGGATACAAGCGGGGATTATTTGGAGCTTTGAACACGCCCTTTTAGCTCCGATTTTCTGAAACTCATCAAAAACACAACTCGCGCAGAATCAATCATATAAAAGCACAAATGCACGTGTGTGTGATCAAGATGAGCCCGGATATGTACAATAGTAGGGGCTCATCAGAGTACTAGATATACGAGGGACTGTCAGATTACTAACAGAAGCATTATAAAGAGCCATTGAAACATGGGAGATTCGAATAAGCTGAGCGATAGATACGTAAGTTTTAAAAATGGAGTGACAGGAGGAGTGGACTCCTATAGGATAAGTTGGTTATTTACTAATAATTGGGTACCTTGGGAATACTTATTTATGTAACAAATAGTCTTGTTCTTGTATGTGACTGAGTATTTACTTTTTACAATATTTTCGCTAATATTAGTTCCCATCTCTTGGACAGCATAGAGGCTCATATCATCTCATTTGTATATAGAGATAGTTGAAGATTTCCTACTGGGCGAAGTGAATGCTCACCCCTTTTATTTTCAGGTACCAATCAAGGAGCATGATTTGAAGTGCATGGAGTGCATTGCATTTTTTAAAGGCATATAAAGAATGAGCCATCAAACATCTCATGTATTCTCATTTTGGGTAGATAGATGCGTAATTCTAACATTTTCGTTTAAACCCGGATGAATGTAGTAACTTGACTTTTAATCACGTTTCTCCCATGGGGCATGGGTACCCAGTTAGACTCTGGTTGGCGACGAGCAAGGACTGGATGTAATGAAACAAGTTGAAAGTGGATCTATTGAGGTCATAAGCTTATTATTATTATTTTTTATTGAGAAAAGTTGACTTTTAATTCTTAAAAATTGAGGGCGTGACACATTGGGTACGGCGGTGATGATTTTGGTTATAATTTTTGGGATGAGGAAAACCGAAAGATAATCAGAAGCAGGGATGTCGTGTTTGATGAGTCTGTGTTGTACAAGGACAGGGGTAGCAAATAAAACAGTGGGAGTTCAGCATCAGGTGGGAGCGCATCTGAGTATCTTGAGTTGGATGATCTTCCAGAAAGTAGTGGGGTTGAACAGAGTTCTGACCAGGTAGATGAGACAGTTTAAGATGAGGCAGTTTCAGATGGGGCAGTTCCAGAGACAGGGTCTAGGTCACCGGTTGTCACTTTGAGGAGATCAGCTAGGGTACCCAAACCTACTCCGAAGTACCTTTCATCGTTGTATTACTTGCTTTTGACAAACAGTGGAGAACCTTCGTGCTATGACGAGGCTTTGCAGGTCAGTGACACTGTGAAGTGGGAGCGTGCTATGCAGGAGATGGATTCTCTCCATTCGAACAAGACTTGGGAGTTGGCTAGACTTCCAGCTGGGAGGAAGGCTTTACAGAACAAATGGGTTTATCGGGTCAAGCAAGAAAGCGATGGTAGTAAGAGGTATAAGGCCAGACTGGTTATGAAGGGCTTCCAACAGAAAGAAGGGGTAGATTATACAGAGATTTTTTCCCCAATTGTGAAGATAATCACTATCCGAGTGGTTTTGAGTTTGGTGGCTGCACATGATCTCTTCCTTGAGCAGTTGCATGTGAAAACTGCATTTCTTCATGGTGACTTGGATGAATAAATCTATATGAAGCAGCCTGTTGGCTTCATTGAGAAGGGCAAGGAAGATTTGGTTTGTAGGCTCAAAAAGAGCCTGTATGGGTTGAAACAGGCTCCCAGACAGTGGTACAAGAAATTCGATGGTTTTATGCAGCGCAGTGGCTACACGAGATGCAACGCAGATCACTGTTGTTATCTTAAAAGATGTAAGTCTACCTACATTGTCTTATTGCTCTATGTTGATGATATGCTTGTAGCGGGTCCGTGTTTACAGGAGATAAACAAGTTGAAACAGCAATTGGCAAGCGAATTTGCCATGAAAGATTTGGGTGCAGCAAAGCAGTTACTTGCGATGAGGATCAGCAGGGACAGAACTCAAGGGGTTTTGAAGTTGAGTCAGGCTAAGTATATTGAACGGGTGCTTGAGAGGTTCAATATGCAGAACGCCAAGGCAGTTGGCGCGCCTCTAGGAAGTCAGTTTAGGCTTTCTGATGTGCAATCTCCTAAGTCAGATGCAGAGAAGGAGTATTTGGCCAAGGTTCCTTATGCCTCGGCCATTGGAAGCCTTATGTATGCAATGGTCTGCACGAGGCCGGATATTGCCCATGTAGTGGGAGTTGTGAGCAGGTTTGCAAGCAATCCGGGGAAACCGCATTGGGAGGCCGTGAAGTGGATTTTGCGGTATTTACGACGGGCTACTGATTTACCGTTGTGTTTTGGGAGAGGAGAATTAATGGTGAGAGGATACGTTGATGCTGACTTCGCAGGTGATCATGATACGAGGCGAAGTACCACGGGTTATGTCTTTACTTTGGGATCAACAGCAGTGAGTTGGGTCTCACGTCTACAGAACATAGTAACTTTGTCCACGACAGAAGGTGAGTAAGTTGTTGTGACAGAGGCCGCTAAGGAGATGATTTGGTTGAAGTCGTTTCTAGGTGAGTTTGATTTGAAGCAAGAGGACAGTGTTCTTTTTAGTGATAGCCAGAGTGTCATACACCTTGCAAAGAATCCGATTTTTCATGCTAGAACAAAACACATTGATGTGAAGTACCATTTCATTCGCTCGCTTTTGGAGGACGGGGAGTTGTTACTGGAGAAGATTCTTGGGAGCAGTAATCCAGCAAATATGTTGACAAAGCCGGTCACTATTGAGAAACTGAATGGCCTTCGCGCTTGAGGCGTTGGAGGGCCGGAGCCACATCAAGAGGGGTGAAGTTCACTACGTTCACTTTTGGGTTTGGATGGAGTTACAAGATGGGTTCAGAAATCAGTCTTCGAGTGGGAGATTGTTGGGGTTGCGAAAACCAATTTCTGAAGTTTCAGCACTTTTGGTCAGGACCGTCTGAGAATGGTCAGGACCATCTGCAGGTTGTGAAGGTTCTGAAAAAACGGCCAGAACTGTGAATAAGTTGGTCAGGACCAACTTCTTTGAAAATGGTCAGGACCATCGCGACTTGGTCAGGACCATCAGAAATTAACCTAGCATGTATTTAAAGCCCTTAATAAGTCTTTTAGGGTTTGTAAAAAAAAAGAGCGTCATATTCTTAAGAGAAAAAGCTATGTACTTGTAGAGAGAAACTTTGAGAGTTTCCTCCATTGATTCATAGTGAACTGGTGTGGCTCCCGAGGAGTAGGCAGTTGCCGAACCTCGTACATCTGTGTGTTATGTGTTTCTTTCTCTCCCTCATTTTCTTTGGTTTGTTTCTGTGATTCATAGCATCCAAGATCCTGAGAGTTTTGTGTGTTGGTGAATTTTTGAGCACGTTGTTCAAGATTTCCCTAACACCAATTTGTTTGTCAATTATTTCATTTTCTGTTACACCTTAAATTGCTTATATCTCTCAATCTATAATGTTTTTTCACAGTTTTAAAAACTTTCTATAATAGAATTAATCATGAACTATCAAACAAGATCCATATTGTTTATATTTGAAGATCAATATTAAAAGATATAAGCGATCAAAAACTGACACGATTATCAAAAATTGACAAACAAAATGGAATGGAGGGAGTACATTATAAGCAAGCTTATGGGGAGGAAAGTTACATGGGCACAAAGAAACTTCAAACGTCAATGTCCATAATGTGGGCGGAAAACTCATGATTTCATGAAAAGTTGTCTTGGTCTAGTAGATTACATAGGGGTTTGTAGACACCCCAATTTTGATGACGTGTGCATCCCCAATGATGAGAGAGATCAAAATATGCCTCGGAAGCTTTGGAACAATGCTCTTTGTACTCGAAACCCAATGAAAAATTCTTTAACACAAGCCATACCCTACACCATCTTCTAGTACATTAAAAACCCTCTTTTTTTATATATAATATGTCTCAATCCATTTTGAAATGAGGGAGATATGAGGATTTTACAAAAACGACTCTTTTTCCGACCACCTGAGGGTAAAATTGTCAAAACTTTTAATGTACAACTTTTTTTGTTTCCAAACCACTTGGGTTAGAAATTAGGCTTAACAAGCTTCCAACGGTACCAACCACGCACAAAACGAAGTTCGGTAGCATCCGGGGCAGCCCTTCGAAGTTTGGCCTATTAACGGTGCCGCGCGGGACACATAGTTGCACCGCACGGTGAAACTTTGTGTACATACTGCACTTTTAAAAAGTTCAAAAAAATTTCCACTTCCACCGTACGGCACACATAGTTGCACCGCACGGTGCAATTGTGAATACCGTACGGTGGAATTCTGCAATTCTTCAGCGCGAATCCAACAAATTATCAGCAGCTCTGCAACTCGACTCTCATCATGGTTTCGTACTGGGTTGAAAGGCTACCCCATAGCTCATCATACTTGCGTGAAGTAATTGGTTAGCGTGAAAGATGATCGGTTCTCCCTCGTCTATAAAATCCAAGTGTTTTTTCCAGAATCGTGTTCAAAATCCAAACCCGAGAGCCACAAATCTAAGTGTTCTTTCAAGAAGGATATATCAGAGGTATACTAACGTCTTAATCGGCTTTTTTGCTCTTGAGGGAATTTTTGTTGTGTTCAGAACGGTTCAATACCTCCTCTGAATCCAGCAATTTTGTTGTTCACCAAATCGGATAACCCACGGGTTCTCCTTGTCTCCGGAACAATGACGAAAATACTTTTGATGTATTTTTCAGCATTGGCTTGATCGAGGTACATTCCAAAGTCTTTCAAAAGATTTTTTTTTATTGAAAAAAAAAATCATGATTTTGTACCAAGAAAACACCTCATTTTCGATTCGGCAAAGAAAATGAATTTTGGAAACATTTCGGCTCAGTATACCGTACGGTACCTTTAGTTACACCGCACGGTGCATATATATATGCCGTATGACATACTTGGTTGAGATTTTGGGGTACTCTGCTTTCTGAAATCCAACACTCTGTTTTTCGAAAAACCTGTATGTTTTAATTACAGTTTCACCCTTTAACTTCTTGATCTTACTATTAGGTCCATCTCTTTTATTATTTTATGTCAATTTGTGTATTATGTGGTTTGTTATTTTTATTTACTTCTTTAATTTATTATTTCCTTCCATTTATTTGTAAATTGCTTATGTGAATAAATTTTTCAATAAAATATTTTCAGAAAAATCCCACAAATATTTAGTAGAGACCGGGAATTTTTCGGGCGCACGGGGTGCTTTTTCAAACAAAATCTTCCCCGCTCGTAACCTGGCTCCCGAACCCAAATCTCTATTTTTCGCAGACCAAACCCTTTTTCAGCGGCACAAAAGTCATCATTTTTCTAAACGGTTTCTCGGGTACCTAACATTTTCCAAAAATTAAACCCCGGGTGACGACTCTAAAAATTTCTTTTTCCCAGATCGCGCATTTCAAAACAACATTCAAAAAGTGGCAGTATCCACAAAATGGCGACTCCGCTGGTGATCCATATTTTTTTAAATTAATTTTTATTTTGACATTTTACACTTGTAAAACGACCCTTGAAAGCTTGACACAACGTACATGCTTTGCGCTGTCAAAGAAAGGAATGGTGTCAGGGTGAGAGCCCGATCAATCCGGACTGGAGCTTTCGAGGTTGTTTGCCAGTGTAAAATTTCAAGGTTTTGATTAATTTAAAAAGCGAGCCAAACTTGAAAAATATTTGTGGGATTTTTTTGAAAAGATTTTATTATTAAACTTTTGCATTGCACGTGCATGGTTACTAGTCCCGCCGCTGCGTGCTGGTACCCTACCCAGCTTGCTGGTGTTAGGACATCCCAGGATTCTCGGCAACCTTGGACGATGATGAGTCAGCCTGTCGTTATTACCCTTGCCACGTCAGTATTCTGTGTAAAGGGAGGCAAATATTCCATAGTCTGGGGAACCCCCTAAACCAAAACCGACCTTTGCATATAGATAGCCGTAACACCTTCCAACCTATGACAGGACCCACATGATAGGATTATGTGATATATCCTGCTACTTATTTACTGCTTTCCTATATCCTGTCAGCATGCTACCTGTGTACTGCTTTTTGCACATACCATGCTACTTGTTTACCGCTTTTGTATATACTTGTATCATTTTGCATGCACACACTTTAGCATAAATCTTTTGGTCAGTCAGACCTTGAATTGTCACCTTTCCCGCGGTCTTAAGAGGTTGCCCCGCCCGGTGAAGAGTCGTGTGTTCCAATGCACGTCGTTCAAATCACATAGTCCTTAGGAAAATAAGACTAAGGATGATCAAGATGGCCTAAAATCTTCAATAAACTCTCATCAGTAACTTTAACTGAGCTTCAAAGTAATCAACCTCATTTATGAGGATGTTTATTCTAGTATCCTGATGAGAGATTATTAAAGAACTTAGTCCATTTTCAAATTTTTCCAAAGTCTTGTTTTGCAATTCAAAGGATACACTGTCAAAAGAAATACTGAGGATCGGGGCAGCCTTTTTGAGACCGTTTTCCTTTAATCAAACACCTCCGGTGTCAGCCGTGCTCGAACGGCTTCCTGTTATCCGGTCTGGCCTTAAACATTTATCCAGATTTCAACAGCCTTATTGCTCTGTCTTGGATGGTCAAGAAAATTGATTGGCTCTGGTTCCAACACACGGGAACTTAACCTACCGAGTAGTGACATGGCTGTTGAAAACACCTTCTGAGACTTAGGGTGACATACATGACGACACATGCACGACATTTTTCTTTTCAAAATAAAACAAGCAGGGACACTCCTGAGTTCAATTTTGCTTTACTGTCAATTCCCAGCCGTCAAGCCAAACAAGAAAACCTTACCACTTGAAGTCAAGGATTAACCCGACCCAAACTTCAGATCATCCCGCCAACCGACAAACATGGATGTTCAGGCTGAAATCAAGGAACTCAAGAAAGTTGTGGACAACCTGGGCGACCAAATCATTCAGCTCATGGTCATGGTGCAAAACGTTTGTTACCATCTCCCACCAATTCAAGAGAACCCCAAGCGACCCAGAAAAAGTCACGAAATGGTTGCAGCTTTGGCTAGAATTTCTGAATTAGATAAATCAGTCTTGGAAGAATTCAAACCCTTGGGCTGTGAAAATTTCAGTGGCCAGGGAAGTCCGAAAATGCACCAGCAGTACATCAAAAAGGACAACCTTGCAGATATCACCTCCAGCTCCACAAGCAACAATTCCCAGACCACAACCCAAACCAACCGCCCCAAAAGAAACTTTCACCAATTCCCTACCTCCCTTGTTACTGTTTCCAAAAGCCTTTTTGAAAGTAACTCTCTTAAACCTCTCGATCCACCCAAAGAACTTTCTTCAAACCTCAATCCAAATGTCTACTGTGCCTATCACAAAATGCCCGACCATCACACCAATAATTGCCTTCGCCTTAAACACAAAATCCAGGACCTCATTGACAATGAAACCATCTCAATTCCACTCCAAGAGCCCAACATTGTCCCTAACCCCGACCAAGCCAAAGCAACCAACAAAATCACAATCCAAGTCAACCATTTTCAAAACCAACCAGGAACCCTCTCCCAATTCTCCACACCTCTGTCCTCAATATATGAAGAGCTTCTCATAGCCGACCATATCAAACCACTCCCTCCAACTCCTCTACCTCAGAAGCTCCCAACCTACCATAACCCAAATGCCTTTTGTGCATTCCACCATATGCCCGGTCATGCTACCGATGAGTGCCATTGCCTCCGTCACAAAATTCAGGACCTCATCGACAACATAACCATCTTTCCTCCACCGGCAAGAACAAACACCCAACCAAATTCTAATCCGCATATCAACTCCGTCATGTTCAACACCGAACCAATGAGGGATTGTTGATTCAATAGATGTCAAGGCCAGCAAGGAGGAATAAACCATCAAGGACCATGCAATAGCCCAATCTTCCACGAGTCTTGGAAACATGCAAGTCAGGCCAAATCTTCAAGTCCAGTTTTCAAGTTTGGAAGTCAAGTCTTCATCTTTATTGTGTTAGGTTGTGTTTCGGGTCTTTCATGCTTTTTTTGCATTCAAGTTTGTGTATGTCTTCAAATTCTAGTTTGTAATGTCCTATTATTGTCAAAAAACCAAAAACAGAGTCAGCATTGTAGTTCCGAACTACGCACAACCTAATTCCTTGCAAAGGGATACGTAGGCAACCCTCTGTGGTTCGGTCGTGACTTTTGTAACTTTTATGTCACACCTTTGTGTTGAAATTATCATAATAAACTTGAGTTTTTGCAATAATCCCTCAACTTGGAATTGTTTTCCACCATCATTTGAGAATCATGAGAATCACTTCAAAACACGAGATTGAATCCTTGCCCCGCGAAAGAAGAAGGAATTCTAGACACCATTCCACAGTGCCATCAAGAAGCAATGCTTTGGCATAGAAAAAGCCTGCTAGGTCGAAAACCCGCTAGGGCGGCCTAGGCAAAAGTTAAGGCAAAAAGCTCGCTAAATCAAAACTTCAAAGTGTGATCTAGGCAAAAGTTAGAGCATACACTGATTCTTTCTATCAAGTTGCGCAATTCAAAATGAAGAAAGGCATTCTTTGCTTTTGTTTCCCAGATAAAAATACCCCCCTCGATAGCCCTTTTGAGCCTGAATCATTTTCTTTGAAAAAGAACCCTGCTAAGCAGCTATCCCTCACATTGGGACAAATTAAGAGAAACAAAGTGCCAAATGCATGATTTCCAGTGGCACATCAAAAATTCCAGAAAGTGCCAAACGCATGATTTCCTGTGGCACATCAAAAATTCCAGAAAGTGCCCAACACATGATTTCCAGTGGCACGTCAGAATTTCAAGAGAATGAAAGTGTCAAACACATAGGCACAACAAATTGCGAAAGTGCTCGAGCAAAAGGGGCACACAGAAAATGCCCATCGAAAGCAAGAAGGGCCACCAGAATAGTTCAAAGATAGCTGCTAGCTCTAATCACCCCAAGGGAAAATGAAAATTTTGAGCCTTTTATTCTTTCTTTGTCAAGCCCAAACCTTGGCTCGATTACAACCTCAATAAAAGACCTTTCAGATTGGAAAGTGCAACTTGATAGCAAAAATCAAAAGGGAACAGTCTAATCTCCCTTAAAAGTCAAAGCATTGTGCAAACAGTAGCGTCAGCCAAAGCAGAAATCCAAATGGGGGCACGTCAATGTGTCTTCATCAGCAGCCCTCCAAACTAGGGCATCTCAGATCATCATCAGCAACCCAGGTCATGGGTTCATAATAAGAAATCTCGTGTTTTGATAGAATAATCGATTTGAATGATTATCATTTGATGGAGTGAAACAATTTCAAAATTAAAGGACTCAAGTGTATGACAATTTCAATATCATTTGTGGGGCACGTTTTGCCATCCTCGAGTTTGTCATGCTCAAGACAACATAGTCTTGTCAGAATCCACCCCCTTTGTCCAAAAGGCCGATCAAATCCCTCGGCCTAGTCAGTCGTGTCAAAATCCACCCTTTTGTCCAAAAGGCCGATCAAATCTTTCAGCCTTGCCAGTCATGTTAAAGTCCACTCTGTTGTCCATATGGCCGATCAAATCCCTCGGTCTTGTCAATCTTGTTAAATCCTTTCAGTCAGCATGGTCTTGTCAAAAATACACTTCGTTGTCTATGTCTTGCCAAGGGGCATCATTGTAAAGTCACTTCTTTGTCTTGGCCTTGTCCAAATTCACACAAGGTCTTCATCCAGTCAGGCCCTAAATGGTCTTGTTAGTCTTAGACTCGTGTAAGACAATTTCAATGCATGGAAGAATCAATGATAGCCAAAACCACATATTCAAAACTGAGGGGCACATTTGTCCAAGGCTAGGGCACGTTAGCCCACCACCATTCACCGGGGCAAGCATACGCCGGGATCCAAGAAGGCTCAAAGCCACAATCTTCAGCCTTAACAAAAACAAACCCAAGGGTCAAACCTCAACCCAAAAGTTCAAGCTTCAAGAACCAACCTGAGATCCAAACCATGGCAAAATGAAAAGACAGTAAAGCAAAAGAGACACCCCGTTGTGCCTCCTACCTTTTCAAAGAAAGGATTGTCATTATGCCATCAAGTGTCGAAACCTGAGTCTCACGCAACCATCCTCCGGGACGATTCTTCAATCCAAATTCCTCAGTGACAGTTTTTCAAGCTAAAATCCTCCATAGGCACTCACTGTGTTCTTAAGTCTTCCTTGGCATTAACCTCTGTGGTCTGAATTCAGTTCCCTCACTAAGCAAGTCGCATGCACTCTTGTGACTCTGAACGGTCACAGGCACTGTCATGATCCCGAACTTTTCACAAGCACTCACGTTGGTCTGGACGGTCACTCACTCCGAACGGATCACAATCATTCTCATGAAGCACTCACGTTGGTCCGGACGGTCACTCGCTCCGAAAGGATCACAATCATTCTCATGAAGCACTCACGTCAGTCCAGATGGTGACTCGCTCCGAACGGATCACAATCATTCTCATGAAGTACTCACGTTGGTCCGGACGGTCACTCGCTCCCAACGGATCACAACCATTCTCATGAAGCACTCACGTCGGTCCGGACGGTCACTCGATCCGAACGGATCACAATCATTCTCATAAAGCACTAACGTTGGTCCGGACGGTCACTCGCTTCAAACGGATCACGATCATTCTCATAAATCACTCACATGGGTCCGAACGGTCACTCGCTCCGAACGGATCACAAGCACTCACACACTCCGAACAATCATGGTCATTGCCCCTGAAAGTCCTCTATAGCAATAAAACTCTGAGGCCTGAATTCATTTTTCCTCACTAAAAATAATTTGCAACACACCCACTGATGTGACCCTAGTGGTCAACTTTACGTTGTGACCCAAACAGTTATACCAGTTTCCACGCGAATTTTGAAATAGATTTCTCGCCCCAAAATTTTGAGATAGATTTCTCACCTAGAAATTGGAAATGGCGCTTCGTAAGTCATCACAATCTTTAAGTCCTCTATGACTTTTATCAAATCTTTAAGTCCTCAATGACACCGCTTTAAATCTCTAAAGTCTTCTATGCCACCGGTTAAATTTTTAACAACACTTTACGTCCTCAATGGCACCAGTTAAAATTTTTAAATCCTCGATAAATTTTATGAAAATCATTTTTAAGCCCTCTAAGGCATTTAAATTTTTTGAGATCATTCGGAAATTTTCATGTAAGCCCTCTCCAGTGTTGATTAATCTTCAAAAATTATTGTAAGTCCTTTGCGGCGTTGATTAATCTTCAGAAATTATTTTAAGTCCTCTACGGCATTGATTAAGTCCTCTACAACATTGATTAAGCTTTCTACGACATTTGAATATTTTTCAAATGATTTTAAAAATTTCATGTAAGCCCTTACACGGCATTTAAAAGTTTAATGTAAGTCCTTACACGGCATTTAAAAGTTTTCTTGTAAGCCCTTACACGGCATTTAAAAGTTTAATGCAAGTCCTTACACGGCATTTAAAAGTTTTCTTGTAAGCCCTTACAAAGCATTTAAAAGTTTCATGTGAGTCCTTACACGGCATTTAAAAGTTTTCTTGTAAGCCTTTACATGACATTTAAAAGTTTCATGTAAGTCGTTACACGGCATTTAAAAGTTTCATGTAAGTCCTTGTACGACATTTGAAAAGGTTTCATGTAAGCCCTTGTACGGCATTTAAAAATTTCCATGTAAGTCCTTGTACAGCATTTGAAAAGGTTTCATGTAAGCCCTTTTACGACATTTAAATTTTTTTATGTAAGTCCTTGTACGGCATTTGAAAAGGTTTCATGTAAGCCCTTGTATGGCATTTAAATTTTTTTTCATGTAAATCCTTGTACGGTATTTGAAAAGGTTTCATGTAAGCCCTTTTACGGCATTTAAAAATGTTCATGTAAGTCCTTGTAAGACATTTGAAAAGGTTTCATGTAAGACCTTTTACGGCATTTCAAAATTTTCATGTAAGTCCTTGTACAACATTTGAAAAGGTTTCATGTAAGCCCTTGTACGACATTTAAAATTAATTTAAAAATTTTCATGTAAGTCCTTGTACGGCATTTGAAAAGGTTTCATGTAAGCCCTTGTACGGCCTTTAAATTTTTTTTCATGTAAGTTCTTGTACGACATTTAAAAAGGTTTCATGTAAGCCCTTGTACGGCATTTAAAATATTTTTCATGTAAGTCTTTGTACGGCATTTGAAAAGGTTTCCTATAACCCTTTGTACGGCATTTCAAAATTTTCATGTAAGTCCTTGTACGGCATTTGAAAAGGTTTCATATACGCACTTGTACGGCATTTAAAAATTTTCATGTAAGTCCTTGTACGTTATTTGAAAAGGTTTCATGTAAGCCCTTGTACGGCATTTAAAAATTTTCATGTAAGTCCTTGTACGGCATTTGAAAAGGTTTCATGTAAGCTCTTTTACGGCATTTAAAAAATTTCATGTAATTTCTTGTACGGCATTTGAAAAGGTTTCATGTAAGCCCTTTGTACGGCATTTAAAATTTTCTTGTAAACCCTTGTACGACATTTAAAAGATTTTTTCATGTAAGCCCTTGTACTCCATTTGAAAATTTTATGACATTTTAAATGTTTTCATGTAAGCCCTTTCATGGCGTTTAATCCTTCAAGACATTCGTCGGTTTTGTTCATAACGGCCCCGACGAACTACGATTGGTCTGATCCTCGCAAACGAGGTACGTAGGAAGCTCCAACCTCGACCAAATTTCTTGTTTTATTCTGTTTCGCGCAATTAGTCAAATTGGGATGTCCGAATCTTCAACACGACTTGCACCAACGTAATGGTGACTAAGCCGCGTCGAAGAGGGGCAACTGTAGACACCCCAATTTTGATGACTTGTGCATCCCCAATGATGAGAGAGATCAAAATATGCCTCGGAAGCTTTGGAACAATGCTCTTTGAACTCGAAACCCAAAAAAAAAATTTCGAACACAAGCCATACCCTACACCATCTTCTAGTACATTAAAAGCCCTCTTTTTTATATATAATATGTCTCAATCCATTTTGAAATGAGGGAGATATGAACGACTATTTTTCCGACCACCTGAGGGTAAAATTGTCATAACTTTTGATGTACAACTTTTTTTTTGTTTCCAAACCACTTGGGTTAGAAAGTAGACTTAACAAGCTTTCCAACGGTACCAACCACGCGCAAAACGGAGTTCGGTAGCATCCTGGGTGGCCCTTCGAAGTTTGGCCTGTTAACAGTGCCGCGCGGAACACATAGTTGCACTGCACGGTGCAACTTTGTGTACCGTACGGTGCACTTTTGAAAAGTTCAAAAAAAATTCCACTTCCACCGTACGGCACACGTAGTTGCACCGCACGGTGCAATTGTGAATACCGTACGGCACTTGTTCTTCAGCGCGAATCCAGCAAATTTTCAGCAGCTCTGCAACTCGAATCTCATCATGGTTTCGTACTGGGTTGAAAGGCTACCCCGTAGCTCATCATACTTGCGTGAAGTAATTGGTTAGCATGAAAGATGATCGGTTCTCCCTCGTCTATAAAATTCAAGCTCCGTTGCCGATTGAAGGGACCGAAAAAAATTACAGTGTGCAAAACCTCAATGAATGTCTATTTGTAAGCTCTGTAAAATCTTAAACCCACCATTATCATTCCCAAATCTACCACTGTCATTCCAAAATCATACCAAAATCGTGTTCAAAATCCAAACCCGAGAGCCACAAATCTAAGTGTTCTTTCCAGAAGGATATTCCAGAGGTATACTAACGTCTTAATCGGCTTTTTTGCTGTTGAGGGGATTTTTTTTGTGTTCAGAACGGTTCAATACCTCCTCTGAATCCAACAAGTTTGTTGTTCACCAAATAGGATAACCCACGGGTTCTCCTTGTCTCCAGAACAATGACCAAAATACTTTCGATGTATTTTTCGGCATTGGCTCAATCGAGGTACATTCCAAAGTCTTCAAAAGATTTTTGTTTTATTGAAAAAAAAAATCATGATTTTATACCAAGAAAACACCTCATTTTCGATTCGGCAAAGAAAATGAATTTTGGAAACATTTTGGCTCAGTATACCGTACGGTACCTTTAGTTACACCGCACGGTGCATATACATATGCCGTACGGCATACTTGGTTGAGATTTTGGGGTACTCTGTTTTCTGAAATCCGGCACTCTGTTTTTCGAAAAACCAGTATGTTTTAATTACAGTTTCACCCTTTAACTTCCTGATCTTACTATTAGGTTCATCTCTTTTATTATTTTATGTCAATTTTTGTATTATGTGGTTTGTTATTTTTATTTACTTCTTTATTTTATTATTTCCTTCCATTTATTTGTAAATTGCTTATGTGAATAAAGTTTTCAATAAAATATTTTCAGAAAAATCCCACAAATATTTAGTATTGACCAGGAATTTTCCGGGCGTGCGGGGTGCTTTTTCAAACAAAATCTTCCCCGCTCGTAACTTGGCTCCCGAACCCAAATCTCTATTTTTCGCAGACCAAACCCTTTTTCAGTGGCACAAGAGTCATTATTTTTCTAAACGGTTTCTCGGGTACTTAACATTTTCCAAAAATTAAACCCCGGGTGGCTACTCTAAAAATTTCTTTTTCCCAGATCGCCCATTTCAAAATAACATTCAAAAAGTGGGACCGTCCACAGGGTTGTTCTCCAATGGATTTTATAAAGATTTTATAAAATCATAACCTTGATTTTATCCATTCTGCAAAAGAATTCATAAAATCTCCCATTTCTACATTCAAAAATGGGCAAAAATGGGAAATTTTATGGAATCTTTTGCAGAATTGATAAAATTAAGGGTATGATTTTATCAAATCTTTATAAAATTCATTGGAGACAACCCCTAATATTTAAGTTTTTAAGGATTCTATGTAACATAGAAAGTCAATATTATGACAATTTGTCCAAAAAACTGAGTAAGCAATCTAATCAGCACCATCATATCACCTTGATCAGTACTCTTCCACCGGCCCTAGCTAGAGACATGTTTTACTCCTTCAACTTCGGCTTGATCTCAATTCTTCAAAGGAAACAGGGTGGGTGCTGTGCATCCGGGTGCACAGTATCCACCTCTGGTCTTTCTTCAAAATGGGCTGAATTGTGCCGTGAAAACAAGGTTAGGGCCTATTTTGGCCTAAGTAGTAAAACAAGCTTTTTGCTTTTTGCTTTTTGCTTTTTCCTTTTTCCAAGTAAAAAGTCAAAAGCAAAAAGTCTATTATTTTGGCTTCTTTGTGGTTATTGCCAAAAGTAAAATGTAGTATAACTGCCTTGCAATGTTAGGCAAGAAAAGTAGGCCCAAAATCATATAAATAAATGGCTTTTTAAGCCAAAATATTTAACTTTTTGAAGTCAAAAAAAGCAAAAAGCTTCCTTTACTAGTTAGGCCAAAATAGGCCTAGGTATCTGTCCTTATTCTTCTTAAGTGGCGCATGTCTACAATTTGATTTTAGTTAGTTGCATGCACTTGGTTATTTCTTACCTTCTGTGTTACTTGGTGAATTTCACAGAATTGTGAGCCAAATAGCTAAAAAAATGAAGATCAAGAAAGTTAAAAAGAAGAAGAAAAGAATAGCATAAAAACACAACTATTTTCAAAATATGTCAACATATGATACCGGCATGCTTATTTTTTTAATAAAAATTTTATAAACATGACCGAAATAGGAGTGTTTATTTTAGCAATTCCCCACCGAAAATACCTACATTATGAGCAAGCTTATGGGAGGAAAGTTACATGAGCACAAAGAAACTTAAACCGGCAATTTTCCATATTGTTGGCGGAAAACTCAATATTTCATGAAAATTTGTCTTGGTCTAGATTGCCTAATATTTAAGCTTTTAAGGATTCTATATAGGAGTAACATAGAAAGTCAAGATTATGACGAACTGTCCAAAAAACTGAGTAAGCAATCTAATCAGCACCATCATATCACCTTGATCAGTATTCTCCGATCTACCGGGCCTGGCTAGAGAGAGATTTTACTCCTATAACTTTGAATTGATCTCAATTCTTCAAAATTTTGGGCTGAATTGTACCGTGAAAACAAGGTTAGGTATCTGTCCTTATTCTGTGGAAAACAAGGTTATGTACCAAAAGCAGTGACGTGAAATATCGGGTACCGTTTTTAATTTATGCTATTAGTTTTGTTTTTCCACACAAAAATACTCCATCTACCATATATACGTTTCTCTACAAAAATGTAGTGACATACTATGCTACCATTCGGTATCAACAGGCATAGTATGGTACGGAATTCACCAATGGTACGGAATTCACCAAAAGGTATTACTACTAAAAGACAATAACCTATGATATGTACCCATATTTTCTGATATTCGATTTAGGCTCTGTTTGTTTCGATGTAAAATACTTTACGACGTAAAACATTTTTTTTACAGAAAATCTTTTACATGTAAAAGATTTAGGGCACTTTTGTTTTTTGGTGTTTGGGCACATGTGACGAGCAAGCCACCAAATCCATTATGGCTGCCTATTGAAGCAATCAGAAGAAGTGAGCCGTAAAATAACTTACGGGAAAAGTAAGAGTAAATTGTTTTTGGCCATTTTCTGAAAATGATTTACCTGGAAAATGATTTATAGGGTATTATGTGCAATCAAAAACAAGAAAATCAGAAAATATTTTCCTGAAAAATATTTTTAGTCCAAACAAACGGAGCCTTAATATTTTTAATACTTCTCCAGATGACAAAAACAATTGTACTTAGATATATACGGTCCTCATAGTTGAACAAATTATCTGTATAAATTGGTGCCAATAATTTTCAAGGATCAGCTGATTGCTTCACCAGTAGTACCCATGAACAAGAAGAAGAGAAAAACCTCCAATAGTTGAACACGGTTATCTGATACTATTCAAACAATTTGTCGATTCAATCCCTTTCCCCATTTTCGCGGGGCCTTATAAAAACCCATTTTCGCGGGGCCTTATTAAAAACCCATTAATTTCCTCGGAAAAAATTAGGAGAAACAAATGCTAATTTTTTTTTGTTGAACAAATTGATTAATATAGTGCAGTTTGCTTTGTTTTCTTGACTGCTAGTATCATTTATTGATTTGTTCATGCAAAATAACCGTGTGATTTGTTTCTGATATATCTTACTCAAATATAACTTCCAAAAACTCTAAAAAATTGCAATGTTATTTTGCTTATATTGCTGTGAAGCGAAGTCCCACTTTGTTAGTGCCTGAAAGTGGTGGAAAGTACATGAACATGAGGAAACCCTAACTTTTAGGCCGTTTTATGTACACAATAATACTACAGACTTAAAATACACCGTAAAGTAGAATGGCGTGCAATTCTTCTAAGACGTAGCCCTATCGAAAGTAAATACTTCCTCCATCCCAATTTAACCTACAGTTATGTGTACTTTTTTAAAACTCTTATAGTTTTCAATTTATGATATGTTTTATATGCAATAGGGATCTTATTTGGTAGATCTTAATTAGTTTTATAAAATACAAATTTCAAAAACTTTAAAAACACTACGAATAAAAAGTTATAAATGTTTGAAAATGGCAAAAATATTCGTAGGGAGCAATTAAAATGGGATAGAGGGAGTATAATCGTTACGACACAAAAAAAATTCCACTATTTCAAAAGGTTTTATGGGTTTGAATTATTTTTACATCTTATAACACCTCTACCTTATTAACTTGGATTTTGGCTTCTTTGGTGTTGGAGTGCAACTAGAATTTGACCCTCTTTTTGTGCTAATTGTTTCCATTCAAACTTCCACTTCGATTCCATGAGCTTTTATTAATTTAAGTTTGTTGGTGGCAGCTGGTTCTTTTCCTCTAATATTTTTGTTATTCCCACCGAATAAATATTAGCTTTTGAGCACCCTTTATTTTTAATAATCAATGAAAAAGAAAAGTTGGGCCACAAAAGGCTGCGATAAGGGTGATATTATGCGTTCCACGGCCAAAAGTCCCACCAAAAAAGAAAAGTTGTACATTTATAGGACGATGAGTGGAATATTTTATGAAGAGAGAGACGAAGGAAGTAGCGGTGACACAACCAAATATTGACCAATATCTAATATCAACCGATTCAAAGTACTCCTAAATAACTATATCAAAGGTCCAAAATCTTGTTACGTTACGATATGTAACAGTATTTATTTAAAAGCCGGAGAGAGACTACGAGGCCGACCGTAGATCATTGAGATCATGTCACGAAAGGATTAAGAAGCAAAATGCGAAATGCAAAAATATCATTGTAAGAAAAAATATATATATCATTGTCAATTACAGCGCAATCACAGCCAATCCGATGTTAAATGTGAAAGGAGCATGTATCATTTTGTCATGAACTTCTATGTATCCAATCCAACCATTCCACGTTTCTTTTTTGTTTAATTTGTTCCTTCCCAAATAAAAGAAAAATAAAAAAAATTGTGTTGCTTGCAAACATTTCTGTCACTATTTCCTGTTTTTTCTTTTTTCCAAATTTATTTTTATTGCCATCAATGGTCCAGACCCTAGCGTCGTTCTATGCCTTGAGCCGGTTTTGAGAGAGCAGTTGTGGATTTCCGCCTGTGATTCCCCGCATTATTGGGTTTGTAAGGACGGAGTTGATCAGGTGGAGTGACACTTGTCACCTTGTCTTCATAGCTAGTGTTAGTACTTTATATATACTTAAAGATTAAACACTTATAGACGTATTCAAACAACTTATTTTTCTAATAAGATAAAAAGTAGCAATTTAAAAGATGAATAGTTCAGCTTATATAAAAATATCTCAATAACTTTCATTTAAAAATCACAGCAGAATTGAATCAAATCCTTATTCATTTTTAACGAAAAAATTAAAGATTAGTATTGTGCTCATTGTTATACTTCTAACGATACAAGTGGGACTCTCATTAAACTGTGTCACCCCGTAATGTAAATCCTGGCTCCGGCACTGTGGATGTGTCTAGGGGCGACTCTACCATACACCTAGTGAGCAGTGGCGGACGCAGGATTGCAATTTTGGCTTAATTTGCGGGGACAATTCTTCATTAATTTTACAAAAGAATCTAAAAGTGTATTAAAAATATGTAGAAAATTGGGGGGAGTGCAGGGGCCGAACACCCCCTAGCAACCCCCCCCCCCCCCCCCCTACCAGTGAGGTGTTCAAAAAATGAACTGAAAATAATAAAATTTAGATTTAGTATTGTCAGTGCTAGATTTTGATTGTGTCAAAACTCCAACGCATAAAATGTTTGAACTTATGTGCAATGTACATGCCTTTTATGCATTTGAGTTTTGGCACAATCAAAAACAGTTTTGGCATTATCACTACCTAACTAAATTTGAACCTTGTAGTCCTAACAAAACAAAACAAACCCAAAGCCAATATAATATAATGCACACACATTAAAGCCAATATCCTTGTATAGGCAAAAAAAAGAACTCAAATTCCCGAAACTCAAAAGCCGATGAAATTTGAGAAGAAGAAATCCTGAAGAGCTTTAATTTGAGAAGAAGAAATCCTGAAGAGCTTTTTCGTTGATGAAATTGATAAAAATCCGATTGCGTAACCGGATGGAAGATGAATGGTTGAATAATTTTTTGGTCACGTTGATTGAGAAGAACATGTTTAAGAGTGTTGATAATGAAGCTATAATTCAACGATTTCACTCGTCGTGAGATATTGTAATAGGTAGGAATCTCTTTTTGTCAAACGATGTAATGGATGTCTCTTTTGCCTAGTCAAATGTTTTTTTACATATATACAGCTTTTCATCATGTACACGTTATATATTTTTGTCAGCGTTGAATGAAAATCCTGAAGTCGCCATTGATGTGTCTAAGTCGTTCTTAATTATCCAGCTTCTTTAGTTTTTCTGAAGTGAAGATGATCCCTGAAAGATGGTTAACCTTCTTACATTTTTTTTCCTCTTAAAAATACTCCCTCCGTCCCTTTTATAGTGTGTACATTTTCATTTTGGTCTGTCCCTTAATAAGTGTGTGTTTTGAAAAGTTAGTGGGTACATTTCTTATTTTGCCCTTAAAAAGTAGATTCCTTTTTAAAAAATTAGTGGGTATTTATTATATTGGTAAAGGTAAGTAATGAAAAGTAGAAGTAAAGTTGTAAATGTTGATGTGAGAGAAAAACAGTTGGAATTCCCAGGTAACACACTTAAAAAGGGACGGAGAGAGTATAATCATTTTTGTTTCTTATCAATTAGTGGACTTTTGAGGTCTTTCACTTACTTGTATCATCCGGCAATTCATACATCATCCCACACCCTCTATCTATATATATCACATCTTCTCCACCTCTTTGCATCACACCTCTTTCAAAATCTCTCTCTCTCTCTCTCTCTCTCTCTCTCTCCATTTGTTCTGGATTGTGATATTTTTGGTGTGTGAGAGAGCACCAAATGGCTTGTCTCTCTCTCTCTCTCTCTCTCTCTCTCTCTCTCTCTCTCTCTCTCTCCATTTGTTCTGGATTGTGATATTTTTGGTGTGTGAGAGAGCACCAAATGACTTCTCTCTCTCTCTCTCTCTCTCTCTCTCTCTCTGCCTCGCCAAGCAT